>JAEIIF010056625.1:0-36396 GCA_018874455.1 Drosophila trapezifrons | reverse complement strand
CAGTTGGTAGAGCAAGCGACTGTTAATCGCTGGGTCGTAGGTTCGAGTCCTACTTCGGGAACCACTTGTTGTTATCTCCATATAAAATCAAACAATTGAACCGTTCCCCTGAATGGTTTCTCTGCATGTTGTCCCCTGTTACGGACTGACATTTAGAGCACTGTTCCAAGGCTTGAAGAGGCGCTTCAGTCCTCAGCCTTCCCCAGAGCATCCTGCACAGTACGGTTTCGGCTGACGCCATGAGCAGGAGGATTGTTTCCACTCCTCCGTCTGGGCTTACCGGTCAGTGGATTGATCCTGACTTCCCTGACCTTCTTTGTCGTGTCCGGCACCACATGGCAGCCGATCCCCTCAGCCCGTCTTGCGGCGGCAAAATTCTCCGCATGGGACAACTGCGCCGCCTGATAGAGAACCTTATCTCCAATCATCACTTTGTGCTGCTTCATGAACTCCTCCTGCACGGGAGGATAGCTTCCCGCAGAATCAACTCCCGAGATCTTCAGCTCAACACACTCAATGGATTGGCTGATAATATGTCACGATTTCATATTTTGGATCTGCTGTCAGTCAAACCCGATAAAAATTCCGCTTCCGTGCCGACTGCTTTCTGACGTGATGTCAGGCGGCGGATCACAGCCTGACCTGCTGACATCGACACGGGCATGGCTTTCCATGGTCAGACCGTTACGTGATTCGGTTGGAGAGTCGGACGCAGCGACAAGCCTTGATGGCCCGGATGCTAACTGACGACAGACCCAAGTAGCTTTTCGAATGCTCTGGGAGACCATCGACTGAAATCGAAACGATCACCTATCGGATCAGCGCTGTTTATGATCTGGCTCCACAGGTCGCCCATGTAACCATGACGGTCGAGACACTCGTGAACTTCGTGACAGTATCCATTGGAAAGAAAGGCCATCACTGCGGCCCTCTGCATGGGCGTCAATGATGGAATGATGGAGAGTTGGTCCGGAGAACAGGCCGACAGACCATCCAACATGGAGCGCCCATAAGTGAGGACGCATCTGCCATCAAGCAGGCCCATCATTCCAACAGAAGATGAAATAGTGAGAACCGCCTCTACAAAAGGCAGAAGTGGTTCTGACGCGCCATCACTCAGATCTTTCGGGATAGGACGGAAGTTCGGGAATTCGCTGGCAATCGCTGCTTCCATTTCTGGAGGCAACCGCCAAAGTGGGTGATAAGTCGGTATGGCAAGCCATTCCGGGGGAAGATCAGAAAGCCACCGCATAAGGAGCGCATCCAGTGGGATGGTCTCATAGGCGCCTTCATAAGTGAGCCAGTCGGGAGGCTGAAAGGCCAGAAGCGCGACAGGACGTCCTTCTTCCCTGACACTGGCCAGCCACTGGTCCAGCCCCCGTGTCCTGGCGGCTTCGATGCATCGATCGCGGACATGATGCTGCCACAGCGCGAGAACCTCATCTGCGTCGGCCTGCGGCAGTACGACGTTTCGGAGGCGAGAAGCGCCTGTCCGAAGAAGATTGGCGGTCTGATGACCGCTTGGATCGAAGAAGAAAGCGGACTGACCGGTTATGCGTGGCAGAGGAGCCATTTCACTGAACACGTGCCGTTTGTCGTAAAATGCCGCTTCGATATAGCGGTTCTGGGCATAGCTAAGGACCAGATCCGGATTAAAATTGTCACGGATTTCTGCAAAGACATCGACCAGAGCCTGATTGACAGGCGCTGTGGACGCAGGAGCATACAGGTCTTTTAAATACCGGAACCGATCGCCAAAGAACGGTTCAAGTACACGCCGGGGGCTGACCTCGATCTGCAGTGCCGCTGTTTCCGGACCGGTCCCGCGAAAGAAATCACAGAGCCACGGACTGGTCGCAATGGCGAAATTGAACCGATCACCGCCTGCAGCGTTTTCCATTCTGACAAACTGGGCGACCCAACTCACCCACACACTGAGCAGCTTTGGGTCATTTCTGAAGCACACGGGCTCCACATAAAACAAAATGTTTTTCATGACCTGTGAAACTGTCGTTGTGCGGGACGGAACATGCCATGTGCCGTATGAAGTGGACAATCAGCTTAGTACGCCACTTTGATGAAGAGGCCGTTACCGTACCCAATCCTGCCGGAACGGGGGACATCGCATACCGATAGAGATGACATAAAATATGCAGCTCTGATGAACCGGCAGCATTTTCTGGTACAAGGCTGCCTGTCGCCCAAGCAGTGCGGCTACGCCCCGTCAGATCAGAGGGTGGGATCTTCATCCTGCATTTCCTGACAATATTTTCATTCCGTCGAGGCCCCAGCAAATCAACGGATTGATGACTTCAAATCACTGAAGTCTGCGCCTAAGCTCTCTGCAAACTGAAGGGAACAGGCTTCAATGAAGCGCCTGATTACGAAAAGTCTTTTGGCCATGCTGTGCGGTCTGTCGGCTGAAACCGTTGCTGCACATGCTCGGGAGAGTTCACCTCCGCTCGCTCACGCCTCGCTCGATGAACATGAGCATATCAGCCTGAACAACGCGGGGCTCAATGCTTCTGTCGATCTTGTGGAAAAACCTGACTGTAGCGTTTCCACGCTGCTGAGCGGGAATGATGCGCTGGTGTCAGGGGCCTGTCGCATGGCTGTGCTCACCCTGAAAGACAGCACCCATCCGGATCGACCGGCCTTCACCACGTTGCTGACTCCCTACAGTCGGGACGGCAGCGATGTCCGGGACCTTCAGCTTGATCTGCGCCATCTGGACGCCGCCTCGCCACTCCCTCAGGCCGTGGTTTCGGTTTATACCGGCGGCGCTCACTGCTGCGCCCTGACATCAGTTGTCGGGATGACGAAAAGCGGCACGTGGAGTGCGACACGGACCTCTGAACTCTCCGGAGAAGATCGGCCGTTTTTTGCCGATATCGACAAGGATGGCGCTCAGGAAACTGTCATCAGCGATAGCAGTTTTCTCTATACCTTTGCGTCCCACGCGGGGTCTTACACACCGGCGATCATTTATCGCTACACCGACGGCCGCCTTGTGGACGTCACGACGGACAGCGTGTCCCGCCCCTATCTGGAACAGACCCTGAAAGAAAACGAAGGCTTCTGGGTCCAGCAGAACCGCAATGAACCCAATGGTTTTCTTGCCTATTATGTCGCGACAAAAGCCAACATGGGCCAGTTTCAGGCAGGCTGGTCCTACATGCTGCCGCGCTATGATCACGAAATCGATGCCGGTTTTTCCCTTTCCCGCTGCGCACTCGGAGGACGGTTGGAGGCGGAATGCACCGCCGATGAACAGGCTCCCCTTCCCTTCCCGCAGGCGCTCGCCGGCTTTCTGGTTGCCGGAAATTATGTCACGTCCGAGCAGGCTCTGACCGCAGCACCGGAAGCCGAAGCCGCGATCCGGGCGGCAGACCATTATAGCCCTGACTTCTCCTGCCGCACCCCGCCTCAGAAAAACGGCGTAGCCATGATGCTGTGTGAAAACAGTCAGGCGGCAGAACACGAACTTCAGTTCGATCAGGTTTATTACGCCCTGCGCCAGCTTGTCGGTCCCGCTGGCTGGCGTGCGCTGAAGCAGGAAATCATTCTGGCTGAAAATACTGTTGACCAGCAATGCGGTCTTCCGGTTCCGGGCGAGGCAGACCAGACGCTGCCGTCCAACGCCACAAGCTGTTACGCAACAGGCATGGACAACCTTTCAGAACAGTATCGTAAAAAACTGTCAGGGCCTGCTCTGGAAGAGTCAAAACGACCGATTGCCCAGCATATCGCCCTGCAGCGTCGTCTTATAAAGCTCGGTTATCTTCCGGCAGGTTCAACGGCTGACGGCGTGTATGGTGAATCCACACGAGCCGCCATTACAGCATGGCAGCGCGACACGGGGCGTCCGGAGATTTCATCTTTCCTGTCTGACGCAGATACAGCTGTCCTGCTGGGCATCCCGTCTCCCGTCGAGGAAACCAGCCGACCTGCTGAGGCAACATCTCAAAAGACAGTTCCGCCTCCTCCGGCGATTGCAGCGTCCAACTCTGCTCAGCCCGCGAAAAACACGTTCCAGCTGTTCGGACTTTCAGGAATTACAGCTCTGCTGGCGGCTGCTGCCGGGATCGCGCTGTATTTCGTGCCGTTCGTGATTGCCTGCGTCCGTGACACGGTGCGGAAGCCCGCTGTCTTTGTGGTCAACCTGTTCTTTGGCTGGACAGGTCTGGGGTGGATTGCAGCACTGGTCATGGCAGTGACATTTACACGGCTGAACACAGAGTTTTCCGCAAGAAATCAGCACTGAGAACAGCGCAGGACCGCCCAGTCGTGGCGGTCCGGCTCTTTTGAAAACAGTATTCCCAGACCGATTATCCGACTGGATCAATGGACTGTGGGGGTGCCGTCGACCAGCGCCGTTATCCCCGGCACGATATCAATCAGCAGACCACCCGGAGGCTGAGGCAAAGGCGGAGACAGCAATTGCCACGATGACGCGGCGAATGTTTCCTGCTGCTGGGCCAGAAGTTTTTCAATCTGTGTTCTTCTAGCTGTGTTGATATGTCCATCCAGCGCTTCAAGACCTGCCTGCGCGAGCAGAGAAAGCTGCTGCGAGACAGGGCGTATCATTTCCAGCGCCGCAACGCCTCCGATTGTCTTTTCAAACTGACCATCGTTGGCGGCCCATTTTTCAAGATCTCGACGCAATTCCGGGGCACCGGAACGATCACCCTGAACATAGGCCTCAGCAAGCCGGTTAAACCGCATGGCCGGGAAGGAAACAGGCTCCGCCATGGCGACCGGCCAGGTGAGCAGATTCTCTCCCGCTTTCTTGATCATTCTGTTGATCGTGTAATTCCTGACCGGACTGGTCACCTGCAACAACGTATCCAGCGCGTGCGTGCTGGAAGCCGGATACCGTGACAGCATCTGCTCGCGATCCTGCTGTGTCGTCGTCAGAGCCAGCCTGTTCAACTGCGCGGTGACGTGTGGCAGACGGCGCTCCATATCGGCAACATCTCTTACCGTTTCAGGCGACCACAGACGTTCCGCAATCACGGCAGCACGGGGCCAGACTCTCTGATTCAGCATCTGCTCTGAAACGGCTTCCGTCCACAGAACCGCCTCACCACCCAGAACATATTGCTTTTGCCGGGCGCTCAGAGGCGGCAGCGCAGGATCAAGCGCAAACGCATCCGCCAGCCTGAAATGAATCTGCCGGGCGTGCTCCAGTTCCGGCCCCGCCAGACCGCTGGCCATCAGGTCATAGGGATCAACCTGATAATACTCGCTCGCAGGCCGTAAAAGATCGAGATAATATCCGGAAGAGACAAGAGTCGGATGCAGCTTGATCGTTGCTGCGCTGATCCATTTGGAAGAGCGCCATACATCGGCGACAACGGATTTTGGTACAGGTGCGGACAGAACCTCGTCCCATCCAATCATTATCTTTCCCTGCCCCGCCAGAAAAGACTGTATTTTCGCTGTGAATTCTCCCTGAAGCGCTGAGGCGTCAGGATAGTTGTGGGCTTTCATATAGCTGGCGATCTGCGGATTGCCTGTCCACTGAGAGGCGACGACCTCATCGCCGCCCGCATGGAAATAGGCATCCGGGAAGAGATGCATCATTTCTACAAAAAGCTTTTCTACAAAATCGAGCGTTTCCGGTCTGGTGGGATCAAGAGCCGGATTATTGGCGTTACTACCCGCGATGCAGGCCGAGCCACCCGTACAAGCCGCATTGGCGGCAGGCAGTGGCTGCGCTGCGAGTTCCGGATAGGCTTCCAGAATAGCCAGCGCATGACCGGGCACATCGAATTCCGGCACAACGCGAATACCCCGCTCAGCGGCATATGCGACAAGATCACGAATCTCGTCCTGCGTATAATACTGCCCATGTGAAGAAACAGTCTGTAGCCGGGGAAAAAGCTGGCTTTCCACGCGGAAGGCGGATCCATCGCTCAGATGGAGATGAAGCACGTTCAGCTTGGTCAGTTCCATCGCATCGATCTGACGCCTGAGCGCAGGCACGGACATGAAATGTCGCGCCACGTCGATCATCAGGCCCCGCCAACGGAAGCGGGGAGCGTCGCTGATCGTCACATCGCGGAATGACACGCCATCTGGCGTTGATCCCGCCAGTTGCATCAGAGTTGCAAAACCATGCAGAACTCCGGCAGGCCCTTCCGCATTCAGCACAATCTTTCCCTGATGGATCGTGAGTCGATACTTTTCCTGCTCGCCGATTGCAAGATAAGCGGGATCATTCTTGCTGCGGATTTCTACAGAACAGGTCGTCTGTTTTTCATCAGAGCGTGCGGATAAGCGCAGAGAATGCAACAGGCGCTCACTGGCCCGCTCCAACATGGGACTATGTACGCCGCGCCAGTTGACCGTTATCTGATCACAGATTTTCGCTTCCTCACTCTGCCATGAAATGGCGGCGGGGATCGGCATCAGGTCAGCAGAACTGGCGGCCTGCGCGAGAGAGTGTGGTAGCAGACAGAGAGAAGAAACCCCCGCCAAAAAGAGGATTGCCCGCAACCGGTTTCTTTTTGTCATAACGTGCTCTTCCACCCTTCCGACGCCATTATCCGACGAACAACTCTCTTCGCATTTTCTGAAGTTATTTTAGGAGATTTTCCCGGTTACCACCTTCTCGCTGTCCAGAACCGCCATCTGCTTTGGATCATACCGCTCTCCTGCGGCTGCTCCTTTGGGTATTGCCTGCTCAATGGCTGCAAGATCGGCTGGCGTCAGTGTGAGATCAGGAGCGCCAAGAGCTTCTGAAAGCCGGTCACGCCTGCGTGCTCCCACCAGCGGCACGATATCATCGCCCTGTGCCGCAACCCATGCGATGGCCAACTGGGCGACTGTCGTGTTTCTGGCTTTTGCAATTTCGCGCAATATTTCGACCAGAGCCAGATTCCGCTCGACGTTGCCTTCCTGAAAGCGCGGACTGTGCACACGAAAATCACCGGGTGTTCTAGCTGTCTGCCAGTGTCCGCTGATCAGGCCACGCGCAAGTACACCATAGGCTGTAATGCCGATCCCGAGTTCACGACACATCGGAAGAATACTGTCCTCGATGCCGCGTGAAATCAGAGAGTATTCTATTTGCAGATCGCTGATCGGATGGACTGACGCCGCACGCCGGATGGTTTCCGGTCCGACTTCCGAAAGCCCTATGTGCCGCACATATCCAGCCTGCACCATGTCTGCGATGGCGCCGATCGTGTCTTCAACAGGCACTGCCGGATCAAGCCGGGCAGGTCGATAGATATCGATATGATCAAGGCCCAGTCGTTGCAGTGTATAAGCCAGAAAATTCTTCACTGCGGCAGGCCGGGCATCGTAAGAGCCCCAGTTTCCGGCCGGATCACGCATAGCGCCGAACTTGACGCTGACGAGGAATCTGTCGCGTGCAACACCTTTGAGCGCTTCTCCGAGCAGCATTTCATTATGGCCCATGCCATAAAAATCGCCGGTATCGAGAAGCGTCACTCCTGCATCCAGTGCGGCATGGATGGTGGCGATGCTTTCCGTCCGGTCAGCAGGCCCATACATGCCAGACATACTCATACAACCGAGACCAATCTCAGAAACCTCAGGTCCATTCCTGCCAAGCTGTCGTAATTTCATAACGAAAAATCTCTCCTGTTTGAACGAATGTCTTCTCAGGCTGATAAAAGCCCTTTTCTCTACAGATAGTTTCCTGCGGAAAGAGACGCTCTAAGCAGAATAGGAAACAACCAGCGCAAATAAAAACGGGCAGTCCTGAGACTGCCCGCTGGAAACATCCCTGACCGTGCGATCAGGCGGAAATCGCAACCTGTTCCGGTGTCGCAAACCCGATGATCTTTGCATAATCTTTCGGAACCACCTGCCAGAACCGTGGCAAAACTTCTTCCCATTTATGCAGCAGCATCGCAGCATAGGAAGACTGTGTTTCGGTCGCATGAGCCTCGACAAGAGCGCGGAGTTTTTCCTCCCACTGCTTCTGCTCAATGCGCACCCAGAACACATTGTCCGGGTTGACCTTCTGCTCGAACGATCCGTCCTCGTCATAGACAAAGGCCATGCCGCCGGTGAAGCCTGCGCCAAAATTGTCGCCGGAGTCACCAAGGATCACAACCGTTCCGCCCGTCATGTATTCACAGGCATTGGAACCACAGCCTTCAACCACGGCAGTCGCACCGGAGTTACGCACCGCAAAACGCTCACCGGCGAGACCTGCGGCATACAGCGTGCCAGCCGTTGCGCCATACAGGACCGTATTGCCGACAATCGCGTTTTCATTCGACGCCAGCACGCTGGATGCCGAAGGACGCACGACGATGGTCGCACCGGACAGCCCCTTGCCGACATAATCGTTGGCGTCGCCATGCACTTCCAGCTTCAGGCCCTGCACGGCGAACGCACCGAGCGACTGACCAGCGGAGCCGCGCAGACGCACCGTCAGATGACCGGGCGCCAACGTGGCCATGCCATACTGCCGCACGATCATGGAGGAGATGCGTGTGCCGATGGCGCGCATCGTGTTCTGCACATTGTACTGAAGCTGCATCTTCTCGCCGTGATCGAACAGCGGACGGGCATCCGCGATCATCTGCGCGTCGAGCGTGTCAGGCACTTCGTTCCGGCCTTCAAGCGTGCAATAGCGCGCGTGTGGGCCGGGGTCGGCCTGAACCAGAAGCGGGTTCAGATCGAGGTCATCGAGATACTCCGCACCACGTGAGACCTGATGCAGTAGATCCGTGCGGCCGATCACTTCGTTCAGCGTCCTGAAGCCGAGCGATGCAAGAATATTCCTGACATCTTCGGCAATGAACGAGAACAGGCTGATGACCTTCTCAGGCGTGCCTTCGAACTTGGCGCGCATGGCCGGGTCCTGCGAGCAGACGCCCACCGGACAGGTGTTCGAGTGGCACTGACGCACCATGATGCAGCCCATGGCCACGAGGCTCGCCGTGCCGATGCCGAACTCTTCCGCGCCGAGCATGGCGGCGATCACCACGTCACGACCCGTCTTGATGCCACCATCGGTCCGCAGCGTGACGCGATGACGCAGACGGTTGAGCATCAGAACCTGATGCGCCTCCGCCAGACCAAGCTCCCACGGCAGACCGGCATACTTCACGGAAGACAGCGGGCTGGCGCCCGTGCCGCCAGAGTGACCAGAGATCAGGATCGCGTCGGCTTTCGCCTTCGCCACACCTGCCGCGATGGTGCCGATACCCGAACGGGCCACCAGCTTCACCGTGACGCGCGCATCCGGGTTGATCTGCTTCAGATCATAGATGAGCTGCGCCAGATCCTCGATCGAGTAGATGTCGTGATGCGGCGGCGGCGAGATCAGCGTCACACCCGGCGTTGCGTGACGCAGCTTGGCGATCAGTTCCGTAACCTTGAAGCCTGGAAGCTGTCCGCCCTCACCCGGCTTCGCACCCTGTGCAACCTTGATCTCAAGCTCGCGGCAATCGTTCAGATACTGCGCCGTGACGCCGAAGCGACCTGACGCAACCTGCTTGATGGCCGAGGAGGCATTGTCACCATTCGGGCGCGGCGAGGCACGGGCCGGATCTTCACCACCTTCGCCGGAATCGGACTTCGCGCCGATACGGTTCATGGCGATGGAGAGTGTCTCATGCGCTTCCGGGCTGAGCGCGCCAAGCGAGATGGCCGGGGCGATCAGGCGCTTGCGCAACTGGGTGATGCTTTCGACCGATTCCACCGGAATGGCTTCACGGTCGCTTTTGAAATCGAGCAGATCACGCAGAGCCACCGGCGGCTGACGACGCACCGCGTCGGCATAACGCTGATAGATGGAGAAGCTGTCCGTCCCGACCGCCGTCTGGAGCATGTGGATCAGCGTGCCATCGAAGGCATGCGTCTCGCCACTCCGGCGCAGCTTGTAGAGACCACCGACCGGCAGAACAGCCGCCGACGTGCCCCATGCCTGTGCGTGGAAGCTCAGGATGTTCTTGGCGATACCACCCAGACCGATTCCGGAGATACGCGAGGCCATACCGGGGAAGAACTCGGCGACCAGCGCGCGGGACAGGCCGACGGCTTCGAAATTGCAGCCACCACGATAGGACGCCATGATCGAGATGCCCATCTTGGACATGATCTTGAGCAGACCCTTGTCGATGGCCTTGCGATACCGTTCGACCGCCGTGCGCAGGGACATGTCGCCACAGAGGCCGCGACGGATACGATCCGCAATGCTTTCCTGCGCGAGATACGGGTTCACCGTTGTCGCGCCGACACCCAGCGTTACAGCCACGGCGTGTACGTCCAGCACGTCCGAGGTCCGGACGTTTAGCGACGTGAATGTTCGCAGGGAGTTACGCACCAGATGTGTATGCACGGCGGCAACAGCGAGGATGGTCGGAATACCAGCCCGCTCGGCTGACTGGTTCTCGTCGGTCAGGAAGACATGCGAACAGCCTTCGCGGACGCGCTCTTCCGCTTCCCGGCGGATACGGGCAATGCCCTCGCGCAGACCGGTCTCGCCTTCAGATGCCACGAAAGTCGTGTCGATGATCCCGCCGCGCTCGCCGCAGAACTTGCGAAGAGCTTCGAACTCACCACTGGTCAGGATCGGGCTGGGAAGCTGGAGCAGATCGCACTGATCTTCCGTCTCTTCGAGAATGTTCCCGAGATTGCCCAGTCGTGTCAGCAGGCTCATCACCCGCGCTTCACGCAGGGAGTCGATTGGCGGGTTCGTGACCTGGCTGAAACCCTGACGGAAATAATGCGCCAGTCCGCGATACCGTTCGGAGAGAACCGCAAGCGGCGTGTCATCACCCATGGAGCCCACAGCCTCACCGGCCGTCTCGACCATCGGCTGAAGAATATGCTCGAGTTCTTCAAGCGTGTTGCCGACAGACAACTGACGGCGACGCAGTTCTTCCGGCTGATACATGACGGGTTCGACCACGTCATCGCGCACGAGCGAACCGATCTTCTGGATCTTCTTTACCCACTGACCGAAATCCTGACGTCCCGCCAGCAGATCGAGCAGTTCGTCGTTGCCAAAGAGTTTGGCGTTATCGAGATCGACGCCAAGCATCTCACCCGGACCAAGGCGACCACGGCTGACGACAGCGGCTTCCGGCACCTTCACCATACCGGCTTCGGACCCGATGATCAGAAGATCACTTTTGGTCTGGGTATAACGCAGCGGACGTAGACCGGAGCGGTCCAGACCGGCGATGATCCAGCGTCCATCCGTCGCGCACAGGGCGGCAGGACCGTCCCACGGCTCCATGACGGCGTTGCAGTAGGCGAACATATCGCGATGCGACGCTTTCATGTGGGAATGCGCGCCAACACTGGCCGGGATCATCAGCGCCTTGACCGCAGGCGCATCGCGTCCAGCATGGGTCAACAGTTCGAAAACATTGTCGAGCGTCGCCGTATCGGAACCACCGACCTGAACAACCGGCTTGATGTCGTTCATGAACGGATCAAGTTCCGGATCGGCCAGTCGTGTTTCGTGGCTCCGCATCCAGTTCACATTTCCGGAGATCGTATTGATCTCGCCGTTGTGCGCGACGCGACGGAACGGCTGTGCCAGTTTCCATGTAGGGAAGGTGTTGGTTGAATACCGCTGATGATAGATCGCAAACCGGCTTGTGAACCGTTTATCCAACAGATCCGGATAAAAATCTGTCAGGTTTTCAGCAAGGAACATGCCCTTGTAGATCAGCGAACGGCACGACAGCGAACAGATATAGAGATCGACCTGATCGGCGATGGCGGACTTTTCGATCCGGCGACGGATCACATACAGATCGCGCTCGAAGTCCGCTTCAGACCGGTCCGTTTTACCCCGGATGATGATCTGTTCGATTTCCGGTCGGGTGGCATTGGCTTTTTCACCGATGCAGGCCGTGTCGATCGGCACCTGACGCCAGCCATAGATGCTGTAACCGAACATGAGAATTTCGGTTTCGATGATCTGACGGCAGCGTTCCTGCGCGGCGAGATCGGTCTTGGGAAGGAACACCTGCCCCACGGCCAGCGGCACGCCCGCGTCACGCTCCGCCTGCGGCACACCGATGGCGTCGGCGAAGAAGTCCTGCGGAATCTCGACATGGATACCCGCGCCGTCGCCTGTCTTGCCGTCGGCATCGACAGCGCCACGATGCCAGATCGCCTTCAGCGCTTCGATACCGGCTTCGACAACGTCACGACGCTTGCGGCCATCCAGTGCGGCGACAAGACCGACACCACAGGAATCGCGCTCATCAGCCGGATCATACAGGCCGTTCTGCAGCGCGGTGCTGTTGCGCTCCCAGTTGGCGACAAAAGCCTCGCCGCTTTCGCTGGCGGGGGAGAAACCTTTAAATGAGTCCATTGTCATTACTCCGCAGCCAGAGAAGAAGAACGGGCGACAATCCACTGATCGATCTGCGCCGCCGCATCACGGCCATCACGGATGGCCCACACGACAAGGCTCGCGCCGCGCACAATGTCACCCGCAGCGAACACACCCGGCACCGAGGTTTCGAAGCTGACGCGGTCAACCTGTAACGTGCCCCAGCGGGAAGTCTTCAGTTCATCGGCTTTCCACAGATCCGGCAGCGGCTCCGGGTCGAAACCGAGCGCCTTGATGACCATGTCGGCCTGCACCGTGAACAGACCATCCGGCTCAGCCTCAATCGACTGACGTCCGGAGCCGTCCGGCAGACCGAGGCGCATCTTCTGCGCCCGCACGCCAGTTACGGTCGTATCGCCAAGGAAGCTTTCCGGAGCCGCCAGCCAGACAAACTCGACGCCTTCTTCCTCAGCGTTTTTCACTTCACGCACGGAACCCGGCATGTTCGCCTTGTCACGACGATACAGGCACTTCACGGACTTCGCGCCCTGACGGATGGCCGTTCGCACACAATCCATGGCCGTATCACCGCCACCGATGACTACGACATCCTTGCCCGCGGCATCCAGTTCGCCTTCCGGCAGCGCATCACCCAGCGAGCGACGGTTGGACGCGGTCAGATAGTCCAGCGCCCGCACAATTCCGCCAAGTCCGGAACCCGGACCACCGATCTCGCGGGATTTGTACACACCGGTCGCAACCAGCACGGCGTCGTGCTTTTTCCGCAGATCCTCGAAAGCGATCTCACCTTCGCCCGCGCCAATGCCCTTGCCGAGATGGAAGACGACGCCCTGCTCCTCCAGAAGCTTCTGGCGACGAAGGACAATATCCTTCTCCAGCTTGAAGCCGGGAATGCCGTAGATCAGCAGTCCGCCGACACGGTCCTGGCGATCATAGACATGCACCTGATGGCCGCTTGCCCGCAGGCGTTCGGCCGCCGCCAGTCCGGCAGGGCCTGCGCCGATGATACCGACGGAGCTTTCCAGTTCCACGACCGGCATGACAGGCCTGACCCATCCATTCTCGAACGCCGTATCGGTGATGTAGCGTTCGACAGCACCGATGGTGACGCTGTCGAAGTCCTTCTCAATGACGCAGTTACCTTCACACAGCCGGTCCTGCGGGCAGATACGGCCACAGATCTCCGGAAAGGTGTTTGTCGCCTGGGAAACACTGTACGCTTCTTCAAGACGCCCGTCCGCCGCCAGCATCAGCCAGTCCGGAATGTTGTTTCCCAGCGGGCAATGAATGGAGCAGAACGGCACGCCGCACTGGGAGCAGCGACTGGCCTGTGTGGCCGCCTGTTCCGGCGAGAATTCATTATAGATCTCGTCGAAGTCCTTGCGCCGATCGTCTGCGAGACGTTTGGGCGGCTGGGCCTGCGGAACAGAGACGAACGAGAGCATCTTTGCAGACATGCGCTGGCTTCCTTAACCCGGCCGGACACTATTGGGCGGGGCATTCTGGCTAACTGAGAACCTTTCCCGTCGAGGCACGACTGGTCATCCGGTATTTCCGGCAGGTCTGAAACTGCGATAGCGCAGGGTCGCACATGACAAAAGACAGCAAACCTGCCCTATTAACCGAAACGATCTCCACCAGCAGCCTCAGAGCCTTCAAAGCAACCAAAAAACACGACAGCAAATCATACCTAAATACAATCAGATCTATGATTTCAAACGTTAATTCTATCACCACCCGGTGCATAGCGATTCATGTAGGCGGGAGCGATCATGTCCATAGCGACGGGGGCTATTCCCAGATCACGGAACCCCGGCAGGCTTTCATCCACCACATTATCGACCGTGAGCATCTTCAGCTGATCGCGAGTCAGCATGCGTCCGGGCAGACGCTCCAGCACCGCCGCCTGCAAGGAGGCAAGACCTGAGGGCACTTCAAAAATCGGCTTGTTCCGCCCCATCATCGCCAGCACGCGCTCCGCGATGGCGCGCATGGTCAGGATTTCCGGACCACCCAGTTCGCACAGATTCGAACGGGTGGACGGATTCTCGTCAAAGGCTCTGACAATGACCCTGATCGCTTCCGCGACATCCGCCACATAAACCGGCTGCAGTTTGGCGGAAGCGCCATACACCGGCATGACGAACGGCGTGTAGCGCGCCACACCTCCGAGCATGTTGAGGAAATGATCCTCCGGGCCAAAAAGCACGGACGCCCTTACAATGGTGGCCGCCGGGAAATGCTTTGTGACTCCATCTTCCCCTGCCGCCCTACTGCGCCCGTAGGCTGAAGGCGAAGTTGATGAGGCGCCAATGGCTGACATGTGGATAAACGTCTGCACCCCGGCGGCGGCGGCCAGTCGCGCCACGCGGGCGGCGCCTTCCACATTCACGGCATTCAGAGCTGCAACCGCGGGCGCGCCAAGAATAGCGGCGAGATTCACCACGACCGAGGCTTCGGACACGACCTCCGCCACTGCGTCTTCATTCTGGACAGGCGCATAAAACGGGACAACCTGCCCCACATCACCCAACTGCCTCAGATCGTTCGCCAGATCCGTGCGACGGCACGCGACGCGGATGGCGTAACCGTCAGCCGCCAGCTTCCGAACCACATATTTTCCGAGAAACCCCGCTCCCCCGAACACTGTTGCCGTCTTGCGACCGATCATGGCGTTGTTCCTTCATGTCCAGTTTCTGCGAGGAAAATACCACAGGCTCCTCTCGACACACCTTGCGCCACATCACCAGTTCCACAAAGCCGCAAAAGAAAAGCCGAAAGACGCGACCGGACACGGGGCGATACAGGGGCACGACAGCAGCCCGTCTCCCGCGATTTCATATTCCGCACAAAAATCTTCACAATGCCCCTTGACCCTGCGGCAAGAGGCCTTTAAACGCCAGCTCCACCACCCGGTTGCACCGGGTTGTCATCTCAGCCCAGATGGCGGAATTGGTAGACGCGCAGGTTTCAGGTACCTGTGGCCGCAAGGTCGTGGAAGTTCGAGTCTTCTTCTGGGCACCACAAATCATTGTCTCTCAATGATTTGTAATCAGACTAGGTGACGGTCATGCAGAGCGTGATCTCATCATCAGCCTTTTGAGCATGCGCTCCTCTCCCAAAATATAACAGACACTGTCTGCATAGAGTTCACCCGCCCGGGTCGGGCGCAATGCGCGACGCATCGCATCTATACACAGCCTCCGTCAGATCTTCTGCTCCCCGAATAGCTCAGGCTTCCTCCGCGCGAACCAGCCCATCATTTTTGCCGAGATACTCCGGCAGAATGAGACATCTTCGGCCAACAAAAGCAGTCCGAGAGGCAGCATCCAGATCCCAAGCACCGGAAGAAACGACAGAACGCCCCCTGCACAAAACAGGAGTCCTGATGGCACTCTGGCCCACCAGCGCGATGGCTCAAGCAACCAGAGAGCGCCCTTCTCCAGACGATCCGGCAATTTAGCCAGAAGAACCGACCGGCGTTGATCAAAGAGAAACATGTCGGATTTTTTGTTCATGTCGCAGTCTATGCCAATCTGACGGATTAGCGAAGCAAATCGGCGCCAGCGCGAGATTGCCCTGCCGCGTTTGGCAGCCCCCGCTTGCACAGGCGACTTCGGATTACTATTGCTCACGACTGGCAACCATTACCCCTGAAGGATAAGGCACTCCATGCGCGACAGGATCAGTAACGATGGGCCAATAACGCTACATCGGGACGATCTGCCCGATGATCTTGATCTCGGGACCTGCGTCGCCATCGATACCGAGACCATGGGGCTGAGACCCTATCGTGATCGCCTCTGTCTGGTTCAGCTCTCGGCCGGCGACGGATCAGCCCATCTGGTGCAGATCCTGCCGACCGAACCCGGTGGTCCGCCAGCGGACTGCCCCAATCTGAAGCGCCTTCTCTCCGACTCTGCTGTCACCAAGCTGATGCATTTCGCACGATTTGATGTTGCGATCCTCCAGCATACCCTGGGGATTACGGTTGCGCCGGTCATCTGCACCAAGATCGCGGCGCGTCTCGTCCGCACCTTCACGGACCGGCATGGACTGGCCGCACTCTGTCGGGAAATGCTCGGCGTCGAGATGAGCAAGCACCAGCAGAGTTCGGACTGGGGCGCTCCGGACCTGACCCCGGAACAGCTGGCGTATGCCGCGTCCGACGTGTTGTATCTGCATGCTCTCTGGGGAAAGCTGGAAGCCCTGCTGGTCCGGGAAAATCGCCGCGATCTGGCGCAGGCCTGCTTCGACTTTCTGCCTGCCCGTGCCCGTCTTGATCTTCTCGGTTACGACGAACCCGACATTTTCTCTCATCGCGCCTGACTTTATTGCCCGGATTTTAGGTGTGGATCAGGTGGTTATGATTGACCGTCGCGCCTTCACGGACGATAGAAACGGCATGAGCCATCCTGCCTCTCCCGGATCATCCGCCGTCCTCGACAGTGTGACCGCGCCTCCATCAGACCGTGACCCGCTAGGTGCGGCCCGACGCACGCTGGCCATCGAGGCTGACGGTCTGGCGGCGCTTGGACGCGCCATGGATGCCGGCGATGGACTGGGCGCAACCTTTCGTCAGGCCGTCGACCGGATCGCAGACCTTGAAGGCCGTGTCGTTGTGACCGGGATCGGCAAGTCCGGCCATATCGGACGCAAGATACAGGCCACGCTCAGTTCTACCGGCACACCCGCCATCTTCGTGCATCCCGTCGAAGCGTCGCACGGCGACCTCGGCATGGTGGCGCGGGGCGACGCGGTGCTGGCTCTTTCCAACTCTGGTGAGACCGCTGAACTGGCGGATATCGTGGAGCACAGCCGTCGCTTCGGACTGTTGCTGATCGCCATGACGGCGCGACCGACCTCGACGCTCGCACGCGCCGCCGATCTTGTTCTGCAGCTTCCCTCCGTTCCTGAAGCCTGCCCGATGGGACTGGCCCCGACAACAAGCAGCCTGCTCCAGCTTGCGCTAGGCGACGCCCTGGCCGTCGCGCTGATGGAGAGACGTGGCTTCACCGCCGGTGATTTCGGTGTTTTTCATCCGGGCGGCAGTCTCGGCGCCCGGTTGCGGAGCGTAAAGGACCTGATGCGGACAGGTGAGGCACTGCCGCTTGTGTCGCCTGATACCGTCCTCCGGGACGTTATTGTCGAGATGACCCGGAAGGCGTTGGGCTGCGTCGGCATCGTTGACGGACAGGGAAAGCTCGTCGGCATCATCACCGATGGGGATCTCCGCAGCGCGTTGGATCGGGATCTCGCCACCACACCCGCATCGGAGGTGATGAATCCTTCTCCGCTGACAGTATCGGCCGACATGCTTGGTGTTGAGGCGCTTCGCATCATGAATGACCGGCCCAAGCCGATCACGTCCCTTTTTGTGCTCAATGACGACCGGAATCCGACCGGCGTGCTGCACATCCACGATCTTCTGCGTGCCGGAGTCGCCTGATGTCAGACGACAAGACGCCCAATGACCCGGCCCAGAATGACCCCACCCGCGATAACGAGACCGGAAGCGGTGCGCGGGTAGAGAGACAGGATTTCAAACGCTCCGCAACGTCCGTAAAGCGCCAGCGCGAAGTCATTGAGGCGGCGATCGTCACCGCCCGCAAGGCTCCGGGACAGAAAGAGCTCGCACGCCGTCAGGCGACGCTCAAATGGGCGAAATGGCTTCTGCCCTCACTGGCGCTGCTCCTGCTGGCTTCAATCGCCATCTGGCCTGAAATCGACCGTCTGATGAACGCCAACCGTGCGGCGCTGACGGAAGTCACACGCCTCAAGATAGAAAGCGGCAATCTGGAAGGCGCCGTGTATCGCAGCGTCGATGTGCACGGACGGCCTTACATGATCACGGCGAGAACGGCGCACCAGATCAACGAAGACCGGATCGATCTGATCAATCCGGCAGCCGACACGCTGTCGCAGGGGGGAGAATGGCTCTACCTTCAGGCGGAAAAAGGCGTTTACATGCAGCATGAGCAGATCCTCGACCTGAAGGACGAAGTCACCCTTTACCGGGATGACGGTCTGATGATGCGGGGTCCGGTCGCCGATGTATCCATGCATGACGGCGTGATCGCCTCTGATTCCTGGGTTCATGCAGAGGGTCCGTTTGGAGTCCTTGACGCCAGAGGGTATTGGCTGTCGCAACATGAAGGTATTGCCCAGTTCCGTGGTCCCGGGCGATTCATCCTGAATGACGATCGTAACGGACCGCACGACAAGGCCAGCTGAATGGTATCGCTTCGCACCTCTTCCCTGTTGTTCACCAAGCGCTTCTGGCGGAACCTTGCCCTGACGGGCGCTCTCTCCGCCTCTGGCGCCAGCCTCACCGTTTTCGGCACCGCCCCCGCCTTTGCTCAGGCCATTGATCTGTCGCATGGCGGCCAGATTACCGTAACAGCGGTAGGTGGTTTCGACTGGGATCAGAACGCACAGAAGGTGACGGCCTATAATCAGGCGCAGGCTGTCAGAGGCGACGTCACTGTCACTGCCGACAAGCTGATCGCGTATTATCGCAAGAAAGCCGCCTCACCCGATGCGCAGACGCCGGGCGCAACGCCTGCAACGCCTGCAACGCCTGCAACGCCTGCAACGCCTCCTGAGGCTGACCATCCCACAGCGGTCAATCCCGGTGGGGCTGAAGAAAGCCCCGCCCCCGCCAAAGCAGCAGACGCGCCTTCAGGAGGACCGGACTCTTCGGGATCGAACGAGATCTATCGTCTGGAAGCAATCGGCAACGTGCATATCTTCACCCAGACCGATCAGGCGTGGGGTGACAAGGCTATCTACGACATCGATCAGGCCACGCTGGTCATGACGGGTCATGCGCTGAAGCTGACCACGCCGCAGGATCTCCTCACGGCGCGTGACACGATGGAATATTATTCCCAGACACGCATCTCCATCGGGCGCGGAAATGCAACGGTCACCACCAACGAAGGCAAACAGATCAGGGCTGACGTGCTGGTTGGTTACAGCGCTCCACCTGCGGATACGCCTGCTCAACCGGCAGATGCGAAGAAAGCTGGCGGTGATCCAATCGCCAACGGTTCCGGCAAGCTGGAGAAAGTCAATGCTTTCGGCCATGTCTGGGTGCGCACGCAGACCGAAACCATCACTGGTGATCGTGGCGTCTATGTGCCGGACACCGGGATCGCCCGGATTGTCGGCAACGTCCATATCACCCGTGGCCAGAACCAGCTTCAGGGGTCTGCCGCCGTCATCAATATGCACACCGGTGTAGCGACCATGACTGAACAGCCCGGAGCCCGTGTCAGCGGACTCGTCGTGCCCAATGGTGACGGCAACGGCAACAGCAAGGGTGGACACTGAGATGAACGCAGAAGATTACATGCAGGATTTCGCGCCCGCCGCTGTTGACGCGGGCCCGGGCGCGCCTGTCCTGCGTGACCGCAGGCATGGCCTGTTCGCAGACGGAATCGGCAAGTCCTATAAAAAGCGCGAAGTCGTGCACAACGTCTCGATCGAAGTGCATCGTGGCGAGGCTGTCGGCCTGCTCGGCCCAAATGGCGCGGGCAAGACGACCAGCTTCTACATGATCGTGGGGCTGGTGCAGCCTGATACGGGCAGCATCACGCTCGACGGCGCGGACATCACCCGACTGCCCATGTATCGACGCGCCCGTCTGGGAATCGGCTACCTGCCCCAGGAAGCCAGCATTTTCCGCGGTCTGAATGTCGAGCAGAACGTCATGGCGGCGCTTGAGGTGGTCGAGCCTGATCCTGATAAGCGCGACGCAATGCTCGATGGGCTCCTCGGCGAGTTCGGTATCTCCCATCTCCGCCGATCCCCTTCTCTGGCCCTCTCCGGTGGTGAACGTCGCCGTCTGGAAATTGCCCGCGCTCTTGCCAGCCAGCCGCACTATATCCTTCTGGATGAGCCGCTTGCCGGTATTGATCCGATTGCTGTCGGGGAAATCCGTGATCTGGTGTCGCATCTGAAGGATCGCGGCATCGGCGTGCTGATCACCGATCATAACGTGCGCGAGACGCTGGAAGTCATCGACCGAGCCTACATCATGCATGGCGGTCAGGTGCTGATGCAGGGTGTTCCGGAAGAGATCGTGGCGCACGAAGACGTTCGCCGCGTGTACCTTGGAGAAAGCTTTTCCCTCTAGTCTCGCCGTATGGTGACACTCCCCGGGCTTCATCTCAGACAGACGCACAACCTTGCCATGACGCCGCAGTTGCGTCTGGCAATCCGGCTTCTTCAGATGACCAGCGCAGAGATCGAAGCGCTGGTGGAAGAAGAACTCGAACGTAATCCTTTCCTCGTTCGGGAAGAAACAGAAGAGCCTGTCATCTCGGCAGAACCGGTCGGTCTGCCTGCCGACGAAGCAGTCTCCGCTCAGGAGGAAGCCTCTCTCGATACAAGCTTCGCGCAGGAAGCAGCGTCTGGCGGATTCGACGACACTTACTCGGAAGACGGCTCGCCTGAGGACTGGCGACAGAGATATAGCGGCGAGGATCATGATGTCGCCGCACAAGTCCCTTCCCTGCCTGAGCGACTTGATGAGCAGCTTCGCCTGACATCGCATTTCACCAGGCAGCAACGCCTTATCGGCCGCAGCCTCATCGAGCATCTTGATCCGGCCGGGCGACTGGATTGCTCGCCCGTCACGATCGCTGAAGAGATTGGAGTGTCAGTCACCGCCGTCGAGAACGTCCGCCAGAGCATGATGCTGTTTGAGCCGGTCGGTCTCTTTGCGTGCTCACTGAGAGAATGTCTGGCGGCGCAACTGAGAGCCAAGAACCGCCTAGATCCCGCCATGGCTCTTCTGCTCGATAATCTCGATATGGTCGCGCGCAAAGAGTATCGCGCCCTTAGGCAATTATGTGATGTCGATGAAACCGATTTTGCCGAAATGATTTCGGAACTGCATCATCTTGATCCAAAGCCCGGATTTGAAGCACTTGCAGCCAATACCAGCAGCCGCATCGCAGATGTTTTCGTGCAACAGTATCCAGACGGACAATGGTCTGTGCGGATCAACGAAAACACTCTCCCCCGTCTGTATCTGGATCAGGGGCTCCTTGCGAGGGCAAGGGAATCCAGTTCTGCCTCAGACAGATCGTTTATCAGAAATCAGGCTCATCATGCGTCATGGTTATTGCGGTCTATTGAACAGAGAACCAAAACGCTTCTCCGTGTTTCTTTAGAAATAATTAAACATCAGAACGATTTTTTGTCTTCTGGCCCCTCATTTATGCTGCCGCTCACAATGAAAACAGTGGCAACTGAAACCGGTCTGCATGAAAGCACCATCAGCCGCATCACCACGGGAAAATATATCGCGACTCCTCAGGGGCTCTTCGAACTAAAATATTTTTTCACACGAAAGATAGGTAGCATCCATCTTTCAAAAGAATACAGTTCAGAAGCCGTAAAACATAAAATTCAAAAAATGCTCTCGCAAGAAACAGGCGCACACATCCTGTCGGATGAGGAGATTGTGCAAAATCTTCGCAAGGAAGGCATAGACATCGCCCGTCGAACCGTGGCCAAATATCGGGATGCGTTGCATATCGGAAATTCAGTGCAGCGCAAACGGGAGAAAGCCGCCTCCGCCTGATGGCGCAGTACGGCACCATCAACGCTGGGGCGACCGGTTTCCTCAATAAAAAGGAGCCTGGCAGAATGCATATCCACGTTTCAGGTAAACAGATTGACCTTTCTGACGCACTAAAACATCGGGTTACCATGCACCTTGGTAATATTGCTGACCGATATTTCGAACAGGCGCTTGAAGCCAATGTCACCTTCAGTAAAGCCCGATCATTTTTCACATGCGACATCAATGTCCACGCCGGCCGAGGGTTGACATTAAGAGGGGAAGGCGAGGCCTCCGATGCGCACGGAGCGTTCGATGATGCTGCAGAACATATTGCACGACGCCTGAGACGTTACCGAAGAAGAGTTCAGACACACTCCAGAGCATCCGCACGTATTCAACGGCCAGAAATCGGTCGGAGTTATATTCTCCAGCAGACAGACGTGCAGGAACCTCCCAAGAATTCTCTGGAAGCCGCTTCGGAAGGGCCTTACGCGACCATTATCGCAGAACAGCCGACAGAAATTGCTTTTTTAAGTGTCAGTGAAGCTGTCATGAGACTGGATCTGGCTGACCGTAACCTTCTGGTTTTCCGCAATAGCGTCAGTCGACAGATTAATATTATTTATCGACGTGATGACGGAAACATTGGTTGGATCGAACCCAACGGACCCATAAATTAATCCGCACAATCCAGAAACATCTTCCTCACAGACAGATATGTCTGTGAGACTTTTAATATCAGGCACACAGTATTCGTAACTGCCTTTATCTATTTTTCTCGTAGTCTTCCAATTTTTTGATGAGCAATGAAGCGAGTTTTTTTGCTGTCATTTTCTCAAGACCACCATGACAATTATCAGATACACCATATTCAGTCATGACCAGCCCACAGGCCGCCGCTGTAATGATGTTGCCTAACCTACGCACCTGATCAAGTCTGGAGGCAATCATCATGCGGGCTCCAGCATTCCAGAACAACTCGGCCACATCAGCCGTTTCTTCAGAATCATACCCTGCGGGCATAACCACACACAATTCAGAACGCGTGACCAGTTCAAGTTCCATCAATATGGCCAGAGCATTTTCGTCATAAGGGTCGACAGGCGCTGTATCAATCAGCACAGGCTGATTGTTTCTTCTCTGGGCCATAGCCTGCTGGAGCGTCTTTTTGTCGTTTGCAACGATAAGGGGCAGTCCCAAACGGCGTGTATGGGTGGCCAACTGATCAATTCCACCTGCCCTTTCTCTGTCCGTCGTGATGACGAGCGGAGGATTTCCTGACAGAACAAGGCGGGAAGACAATTTCGCGACTGAAAGACTTTTCCCCGCACCAGCGGTTCCAACCAGCGCCAGCGGTCTCTTGGCCTGTGAAAACGAAAAAGAACCAAACTGGATATTTCTTGCAATCACAGCTTCAAAATTAGCCGTAGAAAAAACATCAACCAAAGTATCGGGCACTCTATGCCATCTCAAAACGTCAGAAATTCTGGATATTTTCTGAATATCTTCTGCACAAAAGGGCTTTTTCGAATCAACAGAACTCTCCTCTATCTCAGTCTCTACAGGAGAATTTTCCATAGAATCTTTTCTTGCAACAACCTCTATCCCATTATCCACCACACGCTCGGAAACAATCAAGGCAGTCTCACCCAAATTAGCCCGGGCTTTACGGACGGCATCTTTCATGTTGATTCCGACAAAAATCTCATTTTCCATAAAAGCACCAAATAAAAATTATTGTATTGTGGAAACAGTTCTAATTCTTGCCCGGGGTGCAATTTCAGCTTGTGCCATAACGGGAACTGATGGCTTCAGACGCTCCATAATAGCATGTACAGCATCACGGATCCCCCCATTCACAACAACAACAGGAGTTTCATTTACGCTCGCAAGATGCTCAAATGCAGCCCGTAATTTCCCAATAAACTCATTCAGTTTACTGGGCGCCATCGCCAACTGGCGATCGTCAGGCGGTCCCACCATACTATCCAGAAATACCCCTTCCCATATCGGGCTCAAGGTTACGATGGGAATATAACCATTGGGCCCCATAACAGACGCACTAATCTGGCGTGCCAGTCTGATACGCACGTGAGCCACGATCTGCGGCACAGCACGAAGCCCCTGTCCACACGCTTCCTGAATCCCTTCCAGGATTGTTGGCAGATCTCTGATCGAAACACGCTCAGATAACAGCGCCTGCAGAACGCGCTGAACTGCTCCCAGGGAAATCTGGGACGGAATCATATCCGCAACAAGCTTTTGCTGATCACGTGGCAATTCGTCCAGAAGTTTCTGTGTTTCTGCATAAGTCAGGAGATCAGAAAGGTTTTCCCTTACCAGTTCACTCAGATGCGTCACGATAACACTGGCAGGGTCAACAACAGTATAATTTGCAAAAGTCGCTTCCTCCCGTAAACCAATATCAACCCACATCGCCTGCAAGCCAAAAGCTGGTTCTTTGGTTACTTCTCCCTGAAGCGCAGGCAGTCCACCCTGCGGGTTCATCACCAGCAATCTGTTGGGACGAACCTCACCTGACCCAACTTCCAGTTCTTTTATTTTAATAACGTACTGATCTCCAGAGAGCTGCAGATTATCCTGAATACGTACAGGCGGCAGAATAAAACCCATTTCACTAGCAATGGTTCTGCGCAAAATTTTTATCTGTTCTGTCAGTTGAGGGTTTTCGCCTCCCGCCAGACCAAGAAGACTAAAACCAAGCTCCAGCCGGATCATGTCAATGCGAAGGGAATCCGTAATTGGGGGCTCCGCATTGTGCGACACAACCTGCGTTGCAGCTTCCTCCTCATCTTTCTCTTCAATCGGATGCATATGACGAGACCAGGCAACGCCGCCGCAAATCGCAGCAATTCCTAAAAATGGGAGCGCTGGCAAACCAGGCATAATAGCCATGATTCCCGAAATACCGGCGGCTAGCGCAAGCGGTTTGGAACCACCAGCCAATTGCTTCAGCAATGTAGCATCAGCTGCTCCTTCGGTCCCTCCTTTTGTTACAACGATACCGGCCGCAGTCGAAACCAGCAAAGCAGGAATTTGGGCAACAAGACCATCGCCGATAGTCAATGTTGTAAATGATCCAGCAGCTTCGCTCAGCGGCATTCCATGCCGCACGACACCAATAGTCAAACCGCCAATAATATTAATTGCAGTGATTATCAGGCTCGCAATGGCATCCCCTCTTACAAATTTAGCGGCGCCATCCATGGAGCCATAAAATCCACTTTCTTCTTCGAGTTCTTTTCTTCTCTTTCGCGCAACCTTGTCAGAAATTGCGCCTGATGCGAGCTCAGCATCAATCGCCATCTGTTTTCCCGGCATTGCATCAAGAGAAAAACGGGCCGCCACTTCAGCAATACGACCCGAACCTTTTGTAATAACCATAAAGTTAACGACAAGAAGAATCGAGAATAGAATGCCGCCGATAACGACATCGCCTCCCATAAGGAAGCCACCAAACGCCGCCACGACATGACCAGCAGCATATACCCCTTCATTGCCATGCCCCAGGATCAGGCGGGTAGTAGCCACTTCCAGCGCCAGACGCAGAAGTGTTGTCAAAAGCAGAAGTGTAGGAAAAGACGTAAAGTCGAGAGGCCTTTGCAGAAACAGGGCCACCATCAAAATCAGCACGGAAATGGTAACTGAAATCGCCAGTCCCATATCAAGAAACATGGTCGGCAATGGGATAATCAGCACAGAAAGAAGAGCTGCAACGCCTAGCGCCAACCCTACGTCACTGCCGGGAACGAAGTGACGCCAGCCACCGTTCCTCAAGGACTGAATATTAAAAGACTTTATGTTCCTCAGAATAAGCTGGACGTCAAACAGGCTTTTCAAAGAGGAATTTGTCGATTCTGACATTATATTTCTGTCAAGCTTTGATATGGAGGTGGAACTGCGACACCCTGCCCGGCATATTCGCGTAACTTATTTCTCAGAGCCCTGATAGAGATTCCCAATATAGAGGCGGCCTGAGTCCGATTGCCATCCGTATGCGACAGCGTTTCTATGATAAGAGCCTGTTCGACTTCATCCACCCGATATCCAACCCAGGATGACAGGGAATGCTCCTGAGAATTTTGCTCTGACTGCATTTCAGGGAGGTCAAAACAATCGATATCTATAATATCACCCGAAGAAACGACAACGGCGCGATGAACTGTATTTTCCAGTTCCCTGACATTTCCCGGCCATCTGTAATGCTTTAATTTTTCAAGAGCATCTTCAGATATAGCCTTTGGCGGAAGAGCATTTATTTTACTGTAATAAAGAGAAAAATGATTTGCCAGATAAGGGATATCCATCACACGATCACGCAATGGAGGAATTTTTATCGATACAACATTCAATCTAAAATACAGATCTTCTCTAAATTTCTGCGCCTTGATTTCTGCCAAAAGATTCCTGTTGGATGTTGCAATAATGCGAACATCCACTGGAACAGGCGCATTCCCTCCTAACCTGTCTATTTCTCGTTCCTGAATCGCCCTCAATAATTTTGCCTGAAGGCGAATATCCATCTCGCTGATTTCATCAAGCAATAATGTTCCGTGATTGGCTGCTTCAAAGCGACCAATCCGCCTGGCTGTTGCGCCGCTAAAAGCACCGCGTTCGTGACCGAAAAGCTCTGACTCGACCAATGTTTCAGGAAGCGCCGCACAATTCAGCGCAATAAAGGGACCCGCAGCCCTATTTGACTGGAGGTGAATGTAGCGGGCAATAATTTCTTTTCCTGTCCCAGATTCTCCGGTTACAAGAACAGATGCTCCTGATGCCGCTATCTTATCGACCTGGTTCAGCAATTTTTTCATAACAGGATCGACAGTATGAAAAATAGTCTTTTCGTTACTGGCATCCTGCAAAAATGCAGCGATTATGTCAGGATCTGGTGGAAGAGGAATATAATCCTCAGCACCATTGGCGATTGCATCTGCTGCAATGACAGGATCTTCTGGACCGCAGGCAATAACAGGAACAGCTATTCGCTCCTGCTTCAATGATTCAATTAAATTTGAAATATTCTCCTTTACCGAGCATATGATGAATTTATAGTCTCCACATGAACATATCTTCTTTATGGCGTGCGCATTGGTCTCTGCATGATCTACACACGCTCCCCGCGCCAATACAATCTTTGCGGCCTTTCCCAATTCACCTGAAAGAGAACCAATGATCAGTATACGCACAGGGAATAACCTTAATTATTTTTTTCGGATTTGATAATTTCAGTCATGGTTATGCCGAGACGGCTCTCGTCAACCATCACAATCTCCCCTCGAGCAATGAGCCTATTATTGACGTAAATATCGATAGCTTCCCCAACTTTTCTATCCAACTCGACAACAGCTCCCCTGCCCAGTTTCAGCAACTGGCTCACCTGCATTGTCGCTCGGCCCAGAACAGCACTGACGGTAACAGGAATATCATAGACAGCTTCAATCGAATGCTCATGCTCACTTTCCGTGGGCACACCGGCTTCGTCCTGCTGCATCAAATCCTCCTGTAATGGCGCATTAACCATTAGCAATCTCCTCTTTCCCACTTAAGTCCACAGAATTTGATAAATCGGTTAATATATTCGAAACAATTGAATCTATATGACGAAATATTTTTCCATCGGAGTATTGTATCTCAAAGTCCGTTCGATTCAGATATGAATCTTCTACAAATTTTACATAATTATCTTTTAAGTATTTGTTTTTAAACAGTTTTTCTTTTATATCCTCACAAGCGTCAGGATGAATTTTTACACAAACGCTAAAATTCTCTGAAAAATATAAGAGTATTTTTTCCAATATACTTGAGCACCACAATTTTTCCTGAGAATTACTCCATACAGGAAATGCAGCCACAACAGTTGTCAATATCTCTCTTGATAAATTTTCAGAATATAACCGCAATGAAGTGCCTATATTCTCATTTATTGATTCAAATATGGATTGTAGTTTTTCTTTATTGTCATCTTCTATTTTTTTAATTTCTACCTGATGGACATTTTCCATCTCACTTCTGGTTTTTCCAATTGCCTCTGAAACAGATTCAGCAATAGCGGCATCCAGCTCTTCTTGCGAATAAGTCGGAGCTGGAGGCGCAGCAGGTTCTTCTGGAATAGTATCTTCATTAATATCGGCACATTCCTGCACGGCTCCAGGAATATCATCAAAATCCTCAGCAAACAGGATTCCAGACTTATTTTCTCCTGAAAGAACAATACACGCATTCATGCCAACATCTCATTGTTGTCACTTCCCGGATTGAGATCAATTTCTCCCTGATTTGCAAGATTTTTGGCAATATTAACAATTTCTGATTGTGCCGCATCAACATCCTTTATACGGACAGGGCCCATTGCTGAAATTTCGTCTTCCAGTATTTTCCCAGCTCGTGATGTCATTGAGGACAGGAACAGTTTTCTTATATCTTCTGAGGCGCCCTTGAGTGCGAGAGGCAGTTTCTCCCGGTCAATATCTCTCATGATCCTCATAATTGCGTCGCGGGGCAGACGTTTCAGATCTTCAAATGTAAACATGAGCGCTTTAACCTGCTCAGCATCTTCAATATTGCGTTTTTCCAGCGCGTTCATGAACTGGCCTTCGACACGCCGATCGAAATTATTGAAGACTTCGGCAAGTAGTTCATGACTATCCTGCTTGGACGAACGGGCAAGACTTGCCATGAATTCTGAGCGCAGAGTTGTCTCAAGGCTGTCGATGACATCTCTCTGAACATTTTCCATGTGCAACATACGCATCATGATATCAACAGCAAAATCTTCGGGGAAAAGCGACAACACCCGAGCCGTCTGCGATGCCTGAAGACGGCTCAGGATAACAGCAACTGTCTGGGGATATTCATTACGGAGATAGTTGGCCAGAATATTTTCCGGAACATTTCCCAGCTTGTCCCACATGGTCCTGCCCGCAGGACCACGAATTTCTTCCATGATAGCGTTCACCCGGTCGCCCGGGAGCGCCTTTCGTAAAATCCTTTCTGTTGTATCGTATGTTCCGACCAGCGTATCAACAGAAGAAAATGCCCCTGAGAATTCGGCGCAAACAGCTTCGACCTTTTCTGCGGGTACAGCTCCCATGGTCGCCATTGCTGCTGAAATCTCACGAATTTCATGTTCCTGCATTGAGGAGACAAGCTGAGTGCCGTTTTCCTCCCCCAAAGCCAGCAAGAGTATCGCGGCCTTCTGCACACCGGTTAAGGCTGTTTTCACCAACATATCTCAGCCCTCATGCTGCGGAGTAAGCCAGCTGCGGATAACATTAAGGCTCTCTTCAGGATTTTCGGATGCCAGTTCACGCACATGACGAATAGCTGATGCCTTGAGACGTCCCTCGATACCAGAAAGATTCATGAAATCAGATGTCTTTTCACGAGGCCCCTCCAATGCGAGTTGTGTCGGAGAACCCTGCATCAGTTCGTCCCCATCCGTTTCTGTCAACGGAGTAACAGAGCGTTCCTCACCAGCATTCAACGTTGCTGGCAACGCAGATGCCTCTCCGCCACCTTCACCTGCGTTATCTTTTTTCAGGAGAGGTTTGACGAAGAAGATAAGCGCCAGAAAGATAAGAAGGCCCGGCGCCAGACTGCGCAGCATCTGAATGGCGTCTGCCTTTTCGATCGGCAGACCCATCCATGAAGCATGTGTGCTGGCTGTATCTGTAGCTTCCGAAGCAAAACGCATCGAGACGACATTGACTGTATCGCCACGTTTTTCATCAAAACCGATGGCAGTCTTTGCAAGCGTCGTGATTCTATCCAGTTCGGCCTGGTCCAGCGGAGCCCATTCGACCTTACCGTCCGCGCCTTTGTTGGTCTTGCCATCAACCATGACCGCCAGACTAATACGTGACACGCGCGGTTGATCCTGAACAACGGTACGAACACGCTTGCCGATTTCGTAGTTATTCGTTTCCTCCCGCCTGTCATCCTGACTGCCGGCCCGCGGCTGTCCAGCATTCGCATTTGGCAGGTTGTTCGCTACAGAAGTATTCTGCTGACCTTCTGTATTTACCGACTTATCCGTTGTACTCTGCTGAGATCGCAAAACCTGTTGGTCAGGGTCATAGCTCTCCTGAGTTTCATGCACCCGATCGAGATTCATCAGAACAGAAGCTTCGGCCCGCACATGCCCGGCACCGAGCGTCGGCACAAGCATGGCCTCCACCGTCTGGGAAAGCCTTGCCTCCATGGCCTGTCGCTGTTCATCGATATTCTGGGCAAGACCTGCCGGGCCATTACGATCTCCCGGTCGGGCCAGAACATTCCCGTGATTATCAATGATCGAGATATTCTGAGGAGAAAGTCCCGGAGTGGCTGCTGCGACAAGATTGAGAACAGCCTGAACACTTTCCGCATCCGGGCGACTTCCGCTCATCGTAAGCAGCACACTTGCCTGCGCCGCCTGCTGATCCGCTGAAAACATTTCCCGATGAGGAAGCACCAGATGAACACGCGCATTCCTTACGCCGTGAATCAGGCGGATTGATCGTTCCAGTTCCCCCTCAAGCGCACGCGTTTCGTCAATATGCTGCTCGAATTCCGTGGTTGTCAGCGTGTTGGAATGATCAAAGATCTCATATCCGACAGAACCTCCGGACGGCAGGGAATCACGGGCCAGAAGCAGACGTGCCGCCGCCACCTGTGCAGGGGCCACATAAATCGCATCGCCCGACGGTGAAACGGTATGGGCAATGTGGGCTTTCTCAAGATCCTCCGCCATCTGCGCGGCTTCATGCAGATCGAGATCCCGGTACAGCAGCGCAGTAGCCTGCCCACCACCATGAAACGCGAAAACCGCCAGCATGCCCAATATGCCCAGACCAACGGCCCCCAAAGCAATCAGACGAGGCAGTCCGAGCGACTTCAGGCCGGAAAGTGTCGCTTTCAATTTTTATTTTCCGAACAATGAGTTAAGCTGCATGGGACTCCGGATGAGCGTCTTATTGGACCTTGCACGTGAATCACTTGGTTCCTGGTGTATCTCGAAACCAATCGTGCATAAGCGCCATTACTCTGGAGTTAATATCGGCAAAATTTGCCGGGTTGCTGACAAACAAAAAACTCCCATCACGAACACTGGAGCTCGAAACCTCGGGAATCAGCCACTTTATCGCTCAAAGACTACTTCCCTGACGCTCAGGAAGCCGTTGCCCGTAGCGTTCTATTCAGGTCACGTATAAGTTTGCGGCGACAACCAGTTCACAGCAGAAAGACGCGGACCGGGATATAATGGATAGAGACTCCCCAGAGACCTGCTGGCCCCCAGCCACGCGCCCTGAACGCCTTGCCTTCGTCGCAGCGGACACTGCGACTGCTCAGGAAGAAAAGCTTCGGCTCTCCCGCCGTTACGGCAATTACGATCCAGAGAATGCAGAGGTCATCATCTGTCTGGGGGGCGATGGTTTCATGCTGGAAACGCTCCGGCAGGTCATGGACCAGAGCGTGCCTGTCTATGGAATGAACTGTGGCTCCGTTGGGTTTCTGATGAATCCGCTGGACGAGGACGATCTGCTTGAACGCCTTGCCGTGACCCAGAGCGCCCAGCTTCATCCCCTGCACATGAAAGCCGTCTGCACTGACGGCTCCGTCCATGAAGCCGAGGCCCTGAATGACGTCTTTCTGTTCAGGGAAACCCGTCAGGCGGCCAAGATCAGAATCGATGTGGACGGACGCGAACGCCTGTCCGAACTGATCTGTGACGGCGTGCTGGTCGCAACACCAGCGGGGTCAACCGCCTACAATCTATCCGCACATGGTCCCATTGTGCCGCTTTCCGGGAACCTTCTGCCGCTTACCCCCATAAGCGCCTTCCGTCCCCGTCGATGGCGTGGCGCGCTGCTTCCATCGAGCGCTGTCGTGACATTCTCGATTCTTGAGCAGGACAAAAGACCGGTCGCCGCCGTTGCGGACTTCACCGAAATACGGGACGTCAAAACCGTGTCCGTTCAGGAAAACCGCAACCGCTCGGTCACCGTCCTGTTTGATCCCGGACAATCCCTGTCAGAGCGCATTATTGCTGAACAGTTTTCGGCCTGAGATATTCAGTCATGAGCAGACGCCTCTTTCTCAAATGTTTGTCGGGAGCCTTTCTTCCCGGCGCCGCAAGTCTCGGTGGTTGCACAGCCAATCGTCTCTCATATGATTTTTCCGAGGTTGACCGCCTTTTATCCGGCGCTGTCCAACGCAAAGAGATTCCGGGCGTCGTCGCCGTCATCGGACAGGGCGACCTCATCCTTCACCGCGCCGTAATGGGGCACAGGGCGCTGGCTCCCGCTCCTGAGCCCATGTCGTGGGACACGCGATTCGATATGGCTTCGCTCACCAAGGCCACCATCACAGCGCCGGCTCTCATGCAGCTCTGGGAACAGGGAGCGTTTCAACTTGATGACCCTGTTTCCTGTTATCTGCCGGATTTTGCGCAAAATGGAAAAGCGGCGATCACCATTCGCCACCTACTGACCCACTATTCAGGTCTTGCTCCGGATCTCGATCTGTCCACACCGTGGAGCGGCAAGGACGAGGCCGTCCGCAGAGCCATGGTCGCCATGCCTCAGGCTCCCGCCGGCCAGCATTTTGTCTATAGCGACATCAATTTCATCGTTCTGGGGCTTCTGGTCGAGCAGTTCAGTCAGTTGCCGCTGAATATCTACGCGACACGCCACATCCTCCAACCGATCGGCATGCAGGAATCCGGTTTTCTGCCATCAGAAACATTGCGGCCACTCATCGCTCCGACCCAGTATGATGAGAATCACATCCCGCTACGTGGTGTCGTGCATGATCCCACAGCGCGGCGCATGGGCGGTGTGGCCGGACATGCGGGCCTATTCTCAGACGCTCACGACATGGCGCTTTACGCTTCCAGTCTTCTTGACCGTCTTGCTGGGCGTGCCAGCAATTACCCGCTGCGCGCTGAAACGCTGCGACTGATGACATCTCCCCAGTCACCCGGAGCAACGGACAGACGCGGGCTCGGCTGGGACATCGCGACGCATTATTCCACGCCTCGGGGCGATATTTTTCCTGTTGGTTCTTTTGGCCACACCGGATATACCGGCACCTCTCTCTGGATGGATGCCGCCAGTTCTGCGTTCGTGCTGATCCTGACCAATCGCGTGCATCCGCTGGACGCCAACGGAAAAGCCATCGTCAAGCTACGCCATGATGTAGCGACAGTCGCCGCCCGCGCATTACGAGCCAGAGCGTAAGGTCCGTTCCAAACCTATCGGCTGAAAGAGCCAATCCATAAACCAATGGGAGCCGCAGTCAGTAAGCTGCGGCTCCCATTAAAAAACTGTATGATGCACAAGATAGGCGGAGACCCAGAAAACTACGCCCTGCTCTCAGAACACACTTCAGGCGGCGACCGGAGCGCCTGTTTTCAGCGCGTGCGGCTTGCGACCGAACAGACGCAGCACGAACAGAATCGTCTTGGCGATATTCGGAGCCAGTTTTGGCCTGAGCAGACGCGGATCATAACCCGAAAAACGTCTGGCGTTCTCGGTGAGGCAAAGCTGCATGAAGTCCGCCAGCGTAATATCCTGGCTGGTCATATCCTTCGTGCCGGTCACCGTGAAGTTGTTATCCTGCTTATGCTCTTCACCATCCGCATCGACGGAACTCACAAGTCCGAGCCGCTCGTAAATCAGGAAGCCCCATACGGCGAGGATCTTCAGTTCGAACCAGGGGCGCTTCCATGCCGGCATGACCGCACGATACCAGGCCAGCCAGTTGGCGAAGAGCAGGATGTGACGGCACTCTTCCTGCATCACCGGCTCAAACGTCTCGATCAGTTCCGCCGGGAAAAAGCCTGAAGTCTGGGCCGCACGGAACATGCCGAACGCAAAGAAGCTGTCCACACATTCAGAGAAACCGGTGACCAGATAAGCCCATTCCACGTCTTTTGGCTCGACGTAAGGCGGCTCGGGCGCCATCTCGATTCCATAGGCTTCGACAAGCTTGCTCAGAACTTCCTTGTGCCGGTTTTCTTCCCAGGCATTGCGGGAAATCGCGTCCTTGATGTCCGGATCGTCGATCATACGGGCATAGGCCGCCATACGCAGGCGCGCCTTGCCTTCCGTCTGCACGGCGATGTCCCAGATCGGCAGGGACGTCACACGCTTCAGCGCATCCGGTTCCAGCTTGGGCCAGTTGATGACGGACGGACGATAGGGATTGAAGGTTTCCCGAAACATATCCGCCATCGCCCGCTTGTGCTCCGGTGAGCCGGGCTTGAGCGGACCGGGAATGGAAGAACTCCAGTGACGAGCGCGGTAATCAGCCTGCTCTACAGCCTCTGCGTTCGGCGAAGGGGGCAGGTCATCAATGCTGTCAGGGAGTCTGGTGTAGATATCAGCAAGTGCAGTCATTTCCACGTACCCATGTTGGAAAATGGCGTATCCCCGTAACGGAGACACGCCATATCTGATGATGGATCTCTTTCCGCGCACACAGCGCGGGACAGAGCGCGGTTAGTGGATATCGGACGGCTTGGAAATGATCCGTGTCACGAGACCGTAAGAAATCGCCTCTTCAGCCGACATCCAGTAATTACGATCCGTGTCCTTGCAGACTTTCTCGTAAGGCTGACCCGTTTCACGGGCGAACAGATGATTCAGACGCTCGCGCATCTTGATGATCTCGCGGGCCTCGATGTCGATATCGGTCGCCGGACCACGCACGCCGCCCATCGGTTGATGCAGCAGGAAGCGCGTGTTGGGCAGACAGAAGCGGCGATCCTTGTGACCGGCCGCAAAAATCAGCGCCCCTGCGGACGCAACCCAACCGGTGCCGATCATGTTCACTGGCGCAACGGAATCGACAAAGCGGATCATGTCGTGAATCGTGTCACCACTTTCCACATGCCCGCCCGGAGAGTTGACATAGACGTCGATCGGCTTGTCTGACGCACCGGCGAGAGCAAGCAGACGACCCGTCACATCACGAGCGATCTTGTCGTTGATACCACCGAAGATCAGAATCTTGCGCTGGTCGAAGAGCCTGGTTTCCAGCTCGTTGATCGGCGAGGACAGCGTCTTGTTGTCATCAGGCTCGGACGGCTCCGGACCTTCCGGAGCAGGAATGTCTGGGCCGTTCGGATCCTCGTCATCGAGTCTGATCCGCCCTTTGGTGACATCGTCGAGCATGCGATTGGCGCCCATCAGGTCGGCCTCCTTGGTTGGGTAATGTGATCTCATTCTTCTTATTCTGCGCCGCCCTGCTGGCAATGCCAAGAGGCACAGCGCAACATCGCTTTCACGACAGTGGCTCTCGCCAGAGAAACCCGAAGCGATTAAGATGAACTCAATGACAATTTTTCCGTTTCAGTCGGCTGTGAGCCGAAGCTTCCTCAGGATCATCCTGCCGTTTTCCTGTGCGCTTATGGCTGGCTGCCAGCATCGCGATCTGGTCGACACGACGGTGGACTGGTACCACCAGCATGAAGGCGGAATCATTGCCCAGCAGCGTCCTCCCGCACCGGGACAGTTCGACTCTTATCCCCGTGTAGGCCTGACGCCCACTACGCCGCCGGAGCTTCCATCCCCGGAACTGCGTCAGTCCATCACCAACAATCTGATCGCTTCCCGCAACCTTACCATGCGGACGGCAGCGCAGAACGGCACCCTGACCCCCGTCATTCCTCCTCCGCCCAATGCGGCCAGCGCGACCAAACCTGCGTCTCCTGATATCTCCAAGGGAGGAGCAACGCAGGCCCCAGCGGCAACCTCCACCCCGGTTCCTTCCGGAGGGATGGGCGCTGTCCTTGATGCTGCAGATTCTTCGCCTGCTCCAACGGGGGCCGGATCACCCGCAGCCCCCTCCCCTGCCTCCAAGACCAAACCGGACGCCGCGCCAACAGCGTCAGAGACGGAACTCGCCATGCCCGAATTTCGGGGGGATGCTGCGGTTGTGCAGACTTTCGTGACCCAGCCTCTGCCTGAGATTCCTGCCGGACCGCCCGCGATCCCTTCCATCCCGGGTTTCGCCCCTCCCCGCGACGCACTTTCCATGGAGCCGATTCGACCGGATTACGATGTCGCGCCCAAGGACGGCACGCTGATCGGTTTCCTTCCGGGATCGGATCAGATGAAGCCCGGACAGGATGGCGTTCTGAACAAGCTGATCAACAGCCGCCACGGCGCCCCCTTGTTTCTGCACTGCAGCGGCGAGACAGTCTCCCTGTCACCGGAAGACCAGACACAGGCTGTCGAACTTGGTCTGTTGCGCAGCAGGACACTGGCAGACGCACTGATCAGGAAGGGGGTTCCCGCCTCCGCCCTGCATATCACCAGTTCCGCATTCGGCCCTGCGGCACGCGTCAGCACGCAGGGTTAGTTCCCGAAAGACATAAATTTATTTTTTCTTTCGTATCCCGCTTGACGCCCCTCACGCTCTCGCCTAATTACGCCCTCGCCTCTGTCCCGTTCGTCTAGAGGCCTAGGACACCGCCCTTTCACGGCGGCAACACGGGTTCGAA
>JAEIIF010056619.1:0-49752 GCA_018874455.1 Drosophila trapezifrons | reverse complement strand
TAAATCCCACAGTTCTAAGAAAAAGCATTTATCTTGTTTTTAAAAATACATACAAATAAATCTACAAAAATTTCCCCATATATAATATATATTTTACCCTCCAATTTGGCCGATCTATCCTGCCTAATGAAATAAGCTATTGACAGCACTGGTCCTTTGGCCCCAGCGACAGCTTCCGCGCCAGCTTCTCGGCGCGACAAACAATCTGCGCAGGACTCAAGTCGGATTCGTAGCCAGCGGGCAAGAAGGAGGAAGCCCAACTGGCGGGCAGGAAGGCAGGCAGGTGTTTCTTTTAGCTTTTTCCTGTGCGTTTGCAGCTCATTTAATACGTGTCGTCTGCCCCGTGCCTGGCAACCAGATTTAAGCACAAAAGAAGCATTACGCGCCGCAAGAAGCCACAGGGCAAAATAAGAAGCTGGCGCGAACAGAAAGGGCTGATGGGATGGGGTGAGAGTTGGGTGTCAAGGGCTTATTATACTCCTCCTTCCTCATCTTCCTCAGGCCAGCCGTATGGAAGCCGGTAGTTAGGGATGGCTTGGCGGCCTCGTTAAACGGCGATTAAGAGGAGTCGAGCGAGGCAGGCGCTCCTTTGATGACTTTAAAGTCCCTTAAAAGTCAATTAGAATGAATTGAAGGCAATTGACAGGAAGTTCACAAGGTTAGTTGTTGGCTGGCTAAAAGCAGAAGCTGCTAGAGTTGGAACTGGAGCTGAAGCTGGGGATGGGGATGGGAATGGAGGCTTTGTTGCCCCGTTCGACGGTTTGTGAGTAGGGCCACTTGACAGTTTTAAGCTTCCATTTGCCGTCTGCAATTCAACCATTTGCAATTCACGTTGATTGCAACTTTTAGCAAAGTTTAAGTACACAAATTAGTCTATGCAATGAAATTAATACCGTTTTGGGGGCACCACGCTGGCGGGGATCGGGTGGCGGGTAGTAGCGGGGATTTCTGGGACGCAGCTAAAAAGCGAAAAGCGCCGCCAGCTTGTTTGTCTTGTATGCTAACTTCAATGCCAGCCGGCATCGGCTTCGGCTGGGGATTGGGCCTTGGCTGACTGCCTGCCTTCCGCAGACCAAGTTAACCGCAAAAACAGCCAGGCAAATACGGAAGCAGGAGCTAAAGGATCACGAGAAGGAGCTCCAACACCACCACCACTCGGCAGGCAGGCAGGCAGGAAGGAAGGAAGGAAGTCAGGAAGGAAGCAGAAGAACAAGCAATCCCGGCCCTGTAACCCATAACCGCAGGACCAACAACAGCGGCGCCAAGCCAGAAGCTAGCAAGAGGCAAGGATTTATATTTAGAAAACCGAAGTTTTAAATACCCAACCAGAGTTTTGGAGACAGCAAGGAGGTAAGGAATTGTTAGCCAGTTTTATCCATAGCAAAAATTGTCTTAAGTTTAATAAACTTGGCAGTATCCTTAACAACTTTCCCAGGAAACACATTTACTTGTTGTTTCCTAGAAGAATATCACTTAATGTAGGTGCAAAAATGTAGACAAGTGCCAGAAACTTTAAGAACATAGCAACTATATTGTATAGCATACTTTTAGGAAGCTAGTAAATAGGTTTCACTTTTTTAAGGCGAAATATATGTCAATTAGGTAAGATTTAAGAGAACAATGGGGTTAAAACAACACCTGAAATCAAAAGAAGACTAAAAGAATACATACAAATAAATATTAAACTTATAATAGGAACATTTGATGGTATTCTTATTCTAGGATGGAAGATTTATGTGGATCCCAGTGGCCTTACAGCTTATGTTAGACCTTTAGGAGAAAAGGAATGGAAGCTTGTTTGAAAAACCCAAGCTACTTATTAAATAAACACTAATATACATCAATTGAGTTACAATTTCCAGCTCCAACTTATAATGCCCCGTGCAAGGGTATAGAAAAACAGTCCCGGAAACCCCTTTCACCGCCCGGGGCAGTCAATAACAGCAAAATTAAACCGTACGAAAGCACACACACGCGTCCACTCCACTCTCTCTCCCCTCACAAAGCACACCCTGCAGACACACACAGACTCAGGATGCCTGCATTTATGGTTCCGGCAGAGTGTCCTGTCCATATGGCACACACATGCCAGTGGATGGCCAAGACCCTTCGCTGAATTAATTTCACTTAAAGCGAGGACCAAGCAGGAGCTCCTTCTTGGATCCCCCTAGCCAGTCTCCATTCGGAGCTAGCCAACATGGAAAATGCGAAACATCGAATATTGTTCGCCATTCAATTGCACAGAAAAGGATTCTAAACCGGCGAGGCGACGCACACACATTGCAATTGGATATTTTTTCATTCAAAACTTTTGCCTCACGAAAACTTTGACAATCTCTGGGCGAGCAAATGATGAGTTATGCGAAACTCCAAGGGCCGGCAGACACAAAAGGTATTTCTCTTTTGGCCAAGAGCACGTCACAGAGTCAGCCGCCCCCCAGATTAGAAGTCTCTGTGCGTATGGAAACTATCAGTGGCATCCGGACACAGGACTGCCTTTTCATCACGACTGCAGATATTTGAGAGCCACAGGAGATGCCCTATGGATGCTGCCTATTCTTCTCATAAATTGTTAATTTGTGTCCCACATACACCGAGCGAAATCTCCCTGCTAATTGAGGCTATATCGGCTGGGCAGCTGGCCAGCTGACATCCCTACTTCCAGAGCAATCCCGCCGCTGACAAGCTCTGGGCAAACACAAGCCGCAAGCATTTAAAATCATTCGCGTCGATGAATCTTTAATGAATATAAATACGACGACAAGTGGTCTTCAAGGAGAGCGGACCCAGCGCGAGGGCCTCGCTTTCAGGGAGCACTGATAGCCATTTAATTCGGCGCAAATTACGCAAAATCAACACCGCAAGCAGGGCCAGTGATTGAGGACGGATGCATGCACATGAATTCATAATCAAGGCCCACGGACGGACAGGCGGCGGGCCCGTGGCTAAAAAGGGAATTTTCGAGTGTCTTTTTGAATTATTGATGGTCCCCCGGTCCCCCGCCTTCAGCGCATCGTGGAAATTGATGCCCAAAGTTGCCGAAAAAAAGTAAAAATAATTTCCTTTCGGCGGCCGCCTCTCAATTATGCAAAGTGCGCGTAATAAACCGCAAAGTAGCTACGCTCCTGCGATGGGAAACGATGGGGTTGTCTTGTCCGCTCCTGACGTGCATGGTCATTAATGTCGATCGAACGGGAATGAGCCGGGCTCTAAATTTCCTTCGCTTTTCCGCATACTTCCCCTTCCGCCGCCACTCTTTTTTGTGTTACGAAGAAGCGAGTTTATTTAAATGTTTGCTAATGGCGCGGCTCAGTTGGTTGGGAGCTACATGGATGGTGGCTATGTGGCCATGAGGAGAAGCAAGCGGCGCGGCTTGGCGCTTGGGTTACGCTTGTTGACTTAAGTGATGAAATTCTCTGTTTGCCGGTGTCTGTGTGTGTGTGTGTTTGTGTGTGGGTGTGGGTGGAACACCACACCACCCGCCCCAAGGCAAAGGGGATGGCCACTGGTCGATTTGTTCCTGGCCCCGGGGGAGGCTTGCGCAAGCCAAGTTAATTTTCAAATAACAACCGGGACTCCAGCTGGTCAGGGGCGAGGAGGAGTGTAAAATACGCTGGACGCAGGCCAAAGAGAAGGAAAATATGCGAAACCGAACGAAATGAACTGTTAAGTGCTGATGACGGGAGGTGGGAATGATATGGAGGGATGCAAGGAGGGCCAAGATGCCGGCTGAATGCTATTATCTATGGCCGGACGGAACATAGACACATACATAGAAGCTGGAAAGGATTGCAGACTTAATGTAATTGAATTTGTCATTTGTTCGGGCCACGGACGATTTCACAGGCAAAAAAGAATCAAACACAACCATTCCGAGAATGCGCCGGGGGAGTATGGTACGCACCTGAGCCAATGACGCTTGGTGATGCTCGTGTGGCAACAGATGGCGTCGTATTGATCCGCTATCCACACAATCAGTATGATGTAGAAGGCCGTCGTGGTGTCGTTGAAGAATTCCGACATTATGGCCTCCATTCCTGTAGCAGAGAGAACCAGAGATAGCGCACGGTTAATGGCCAAGGAAATTAATTAGTCGCAAGGGCTTTTGCTCACCTACGAGCGCCAGAATGACGGTTAGCAAGGGAGCTATGGGAAACCGGGCGGTGACATTGTACTCCAGCATCTGCAGCAGATCAACTATAAAGACAGAGAGAAGATATTCAGGGTATTTCAATTATAGAAGGCACTGCATCAGTAACTACCTATGAAGATAAAGATCTGGTGATGCGAGTACCGAAGCAGCATGGACACCGAAAAGGTCTGAAAGGGAGGAGAGTTTGTTTTAGTATCTCGAACCTATATATCCATAGAAATTGCACTCACAAACAGGAACATCACACAAAGGGCAGCGGGATAGCTGCTCCAGGCTGCCCACCACATGGACACGAAGCGATAGTGCTCCCCGGTGATCACATTGCGCAGATAGCCCTTGTTCTCCTCCTTCTCGGCAATGGTTCGCACAGAGGCCATCAGCAAGTCATCGTAGCTGTACAAAAATGAGGTTTTAATTCAAAGTAACTGATTAAAGGCATAGCGAATACCCTACCCAAGCAGTCGCTTTAGTAGATAGCGTGTCAGCGCGTCGCCGAAACACTTGTTCGTATTGGGATCCAGCTGGACAGTGAGTACGGGGATCTGCAGGCGCTTTCTGGTGGCAGAAGACAAGCGCAAATGGCCGTACTCCAACGAGTACTCCACAATGTACTGCTCTTCTGCAAATATACACAAGAAAAGGCTTTAATTGCTTTCAAAAGATGCCCCTAACCATAAACAAACCATCATCCTCTTCGTTCTTGAGCTGTATGGCATTGGGATGGTCGTAGGTGTCCAGAATATTGATGGCATCAAAGTAGTAGTACAGGGACTCGTTGCTGTAGGCGAAGGTGGGGCGCACGGGCAGGCCCAGTCTGCCCAGGATCGATTCGTAACGCTTTAGCTGCTTGTGATTATCGTGGGTTTGTGGGCCTATGCCGTAGTAGCTGGGAAAGTAAACCCTTGCATGAGTTTAAATCCTTTATAACATCTTCAGAGTACTTACTAGGAGTCCTTTAGGGAGCGCACTATATGCTGGTCCCGCTTGATGCCCTGCCAAATGGCGCGCTTCTCCGCCAGATGCGGAATGATCTCCACTCTGCCAGGGGGTACAGATAGTTAGCAATAAAGATTAACCAAGGATTCTGTTAAGATCAAGCCTTGCCTGATGACTCCCTCGCGCGGCCAGTTCTGCACTTCCTGCAGACAGGAGCACGGATTCTTGATGAACGCATTGTGCACGTAGATGAGGGTGAAGAAGAACAGCAGCGCCTTGGCCAGCAGCAGGAACTCAATGGTCAGCTGCACCTTCCTGGAAGTGCATCAAGCACACAGAGATAGTGATAAGGGAGCGCCAATGATAAGACGGGGGGCAACGACACTCACCGTGGTACCAGCTCCGCGTAGGCAGCCGCCGCCCGAAAGTAAATGGCGTGGAACAGGCGATCCCGCATGTTCATCATGTTGTTCTGCAAGTCAAAACAGGGCCAAGACCAAGATAAGGGTGCTGCCTAAAACACCGTCGTGTCATGTGTGTACACTCACCTGCCCGCCACCCCCTAATCCGCCTCCACCGCCGACGCCGCCGCCGCCCGCCAGCACCCGATTGCGTCCATTTCCATTTGCATTATTCCCGTTGATGTTATTGATTGCGTTGGCCACCGCAATTTCGGCCGCGTTCTCCGGCAGCACCGCGGCCATGGCTGGCGAGTTGTGCTTTAGTTACTACTTCCGCGTCTGGCGCTCTTCCGCAATCCGCAAGTCCAATCCAAACTCCGCTTTGATTATTTAAATTATTATATATAATTTATAATTATTAAATCTCTGAGAGTTGGCCAAAAAATTCACTTGGCAATGATGTTGTTGTTTATGTGGTTGTTGCTGTTGTTGTTGGTCGCAGCTTTTTTTGGTGTGACCGTTGACGGAATAGGCAAAAATGCAGCAGAGAGCTAGGAAACTATCGATAGATTTTGTTAAATTAAAAATTAACTAATATAAAATAAAATAAACTCAAGAATTAAATATTTTTTTATATTTAATTTAATTTACTCATTTTATTTTAATTAAATCTCGGAGAGTTGGTAAAAAAATTACCTTTGGTAAAGCCTAGTACTCAGATCAACGAAAATTGTTTTTAAGCAGTAAGAAACACTGACCTCTCGCTCTCTCTCATTGGTTGCAACAACTTAAGGCTTAAGGGAAATAAAACTCCTCCTCAGGAAACAGACTGTGTATATAAAATATAAATACGAGTATAACGATAAAACGCTTCTTAACGTAGTTGAGTACAATTGCAATTTGTAAAACTAATTTAAAAGCATTTGGAAATACTCAAAATCTCCCTCATCTGTGGGATTTCAGACATTGCGAGTCCATTTTCGGCCAAAACTGCGATGTTAATTACATTCTTAATAGATTCTACAAATTTATGTACCTGAAAAATAACGTCGATTCATAAAAAAAAAACCTTAATTCATTTTAATGGCAATAATTTCAGAATTCAATAGACTCGCAGGTTTTGGAGGAAATAAATTCACAATTTCTTTATTTCTTTATATCTGGAAATAATTTATTACTTTATTTATTGTAAAATTCGCAGTTTTAATTTATTTTCCAATAAAATACAAAAACTTACCTTCCAAGAAAAAAAAAGTGTTGAAAAGCGTGCGCATAGCGAGCTTATGAACCATCAGCGCGAATAGCTAGATCCGGTTCCAGTTCCAACGGCGCAACCGCCAAAAGCACCCGAAATTCAAATTCAAAATGACAGTTTTAGAATCTTTTTATCTTTATTTTCTGCAAACCAATGTACGAAATTAAATATTCTCAATGCCTCCTCCGAGTTGCGACTTTTCCGTTTCGTCATATAAATAAGCTACATTGAATGTCGTTTAATTTAGTTTTACATTGATTGGTGGTTGTGATTTCTTTATTCATTTTTTACGCCATTGTTTCTATAGTTTTTTGTTCTCATAGTCATATATGTATATGTAGTTACGCATATGTGTTTATGATGTATATATATAACTACATACGTGGTTTATCTCATTAAGCTACAAAATTATATACTCATAAGACGAATACAAACGTTGTTTCTCCCTCTCGACCTCCATTTCGTTTTATATTTTGTTTTATTTTTACCATACTTTGTTAGCTTTCCTTTTACAATTGTTACAACAGGCTATTCGCGGATTAGTTGTTTGTTTGTTTCGCTTGTTTTAAAAATTTCGCTATTGGGATTGTTAAATTGCTTTGCTTTCGTTTTCGCTTTGGTTTCCATTAGCTAGTTTGTGGTTGATGTCTCTGTTTTTATTTGTTCGTTTCTTGTTGTTTGTGGTGTGTTGTTTTGGTGTGTTTGTGGTATAAATTGTTAAAAATCGCTTGAGTGGTGTTTGTGTGTGTGTCCTTACGTATGTCTTAAGTATCTTTGGTGTCTTTAGTATCTCTTACGATTTGTTAATTGATATAAAAGTTAATATAGGCAGGCGTGTGTGTGTGTGTCGTTTGTGTTGTGTGTGTGAGTGTGTGCCGACTTACGAGCTAGTACACGCTACACATTTATTAACTTACCACTTAATATGTTTGTTTCGTTCCCTCTAACTTCCTTCGCTTTCCGCTCTTTGATTCGTTCGATTTTTGTTTTGGACACTGGACCTTCCAAGAAGCGCCAAATAGTGCTGAATGTACAGTTATACAGTTTACAGTTCATATAGTTTAAGGTACAGCAATGCGAAAAACGAAAGAATTGCCAATATTTGCATTTGTAACCGTGTGTTAGTCCTAGTGTGTTAGGTGTTTGGTGTGTGTTGTGTGTTCTGCGTGTGTGGTACAAAAAGATGGCAGCTTTGCGTGTAAAAGCGTAACGGTTCGTTCAAAAAAAAGCGACCACACACTAAAGTATCGCTATCGATATTGAATTTCGTTTATCGCCGATCGTTAATCGTTAATCGTTAGTTGTTAATCGCTAATCGCGCCAAATGGACTGCTCGGTTACTGCGATTACCGATTTACCGCTTTCGTTTCATATTCTATATGCCTTGCACGCCTTCGATATATAAATCCTTTTGCTAAAGTTATATATAAACTATTCCGTTCTGAAGTATTGACAGTCACAGGCTCTATTCGAAGCGTGCCCTCTTGTTTTGGGATTTGGTTTCCTCTGCTTTTTAAATATATATATATCTATGTGTATGCCTTTGTATATACTCAATATGCTTGTATATAATATGTAGTATGTTTCCCTTCTAGATAGTATCTCCTTCCACGGAGATCATCCTCCTCCAGCGTCTCCGTCTCCATCGTCTGGTGTAAAAAAATGCTCCTCCTGTAATCCTCTCGTTCTCTGTTCTCTTGTTTTAAAAGCGTATTTGTACAAACACAAACCGACAAAGGACATTTGTGTGGCTAACATAACATTTAAACTAGTCGATATCAAAAGTCTTGAGGCGTGCGTGCGGTACAGCGTTTCATAGGAGGCCCGTCTCCACGTTGTGCTCCGTTCCCAGCGTGTTGGGATCGAAGTTAAGCTTCATCTCGCCGGCCAGCACGATCTCCGAGATGCAGCCGACGATGCCGCTGAAGTAGCGTTGGTGCGTGAAGTAGCCCACGTCGGGCATGCCACCTGTAAAGATCAAATCCTTATAGTCTCTCGGAGAGAGGGTACCTAGTCTATGGAATACTTACCCACATACAGGCCCGTGTCCGTGTTAAGCTGGCGGAGCTTACCCGGCGCTCGAAGTGTGGCTGTCTTTCTGCCATCCACCTCGAGATAGCCCTCTTGGGAGTTCCTGGAAAGGGGATCACAAGGGTTATATTGCTCCCAGGCGAATAAAGACTATTGCTCACCTTATGGCTCTCACTCGGTGCCACAGGCCATCGCTGACCTTGGTGCCATTGAAGCGGATGTCCACCTCTCCAGATCCCAAATCATAGCGGAAGTGCAAGTATCTAGAGATTAGAATATACTTATAGCTCTTGTCCTGAAACAGAACCTAGTCCCGCAACTCACCCCTGCTCAATGCCCAAGGATAGATAGTCGTCGTGCTGCTCCGTCGTGCCCTGGCGTCCCGTCCACAGGATCACGCCGTTCTCCGAGTGCGTCTTGATGCGCAGATTGAGGTCAATGCTGTAGCTGATCACCTGGCTCATGGTGTCCGCGTCGTTGTAGTGAAAGTAGCTGTCGCTGCCGGCGAAGCAGGCTCCGAAGTTCTTGCGGACGCCCTGCACCTGCGACTGATGCTCGGCGGACAGGTCGAACTTCTTCAGCAGGCTCCAGTCGGTGTGGGTCTGCGGTGTGCTGGAGGCGTGCTGATCCTGAGGCTTGATGGGATCCTCGCCAGCCTGCATCACGGGGGTCAGCAGCTCATCGTCGTTGTAATCATCGCTGTACTGCGACTGCGAGACGTCTTCGTTGGGTGAGCCCGCATACTGGACGGGACTGGGCTGGTAGGGGGCCTGGACCTCCGACTTCTTGTGGCTGGAATGCGTGTTGGAGTTGGACATGATGCGTTTCATGTCCTGGGCCAGCTGCTTGCGCTGGTACTCCTCCGTGCCGTCAGAGGCGTCGAACAGCGTCTCGTCGAACACAAAGGCATTCTCATCGTCTTCGTCGTTGTCATCGCTCGGCTTGGGGTGTGCCTCCTCCTCCAGGTTGCCCGACGGTGTCTGGCTGGATGCCGCCATGGCATCGGCGTACTCCTGCTGCTGCAGGCTGGCCACCCAGTCGTTGCTGTCCTCGAAGGTGAGGATGTCGCTGTCGGGGTTCGTCTGGAAACTTTCGTAGTGGGTGGGCAGGCGACTCAGCTTGCGGGCGAAGGCCGCGTTGGGCTTTTGGTGGTGCTCGTGCTTGCTGGCAAGGTGTTTCCCGGAGAGCTTGGGCCTGAGCTTGGGCGCGGCCGTGGAGGTCGTGGACGTCTGGTGGTGCTCCTTGAGCTCCTTCTGCTGCTGTTGTTGCTGCACAAAGCGGAATATGATATCATCTTCGATTTCCTCGTTGCTCAGCGCCCCCGCTGTGGCTGCCTCATTCAACTCTGGAGCTGCGGTCGTGCTGGTTGAGGTGGCTGTGGACGGGGTGGAGGTGGAGGTACTCGTGCTCGTGCTCGTGGCAGGGGTTGGCTTATGCAAATTCCTGTGCTTCTTAGAATGCTTCTTGTGCGTCGAGCCGGCAACCTTCTTCACAGCCTCGCCATTGTCCTTCGTCTCGAGGACCTTGGACTTGTGTATGCCCAGCTCCGGCAGCTGTTCGGGCGGCACTTCGGCGGCCTTGTTGCAGCGCTCGTTGTGGATGCTGCAGCGGCACTCATAGGTCTCCATCTGGGGAACGCACTCCGCCAGGGGACCGCACGGACGGGCCACACAGGCGTGGGGGCAGTTGCCGATGTTGCTGCCCCCCAGTGCTTCCGCCACGATGCCCAGCGAGTGGCCATTGATTTCAATCTGTGAGTGGCGAACAAAGGAGCATAAAGGGAAGTCAGGACAGAAAAGGGGCATCAGCACACTCACCTTCTGGATGCAGCCAACGAAGAAAGGCTTGTACTTGAGGTCCAGGGGGAGCCGGTCCACGTGGTTGACGCCGCCCACAAAGAGATTCTGGTCCAACGACAAGTGCCAGAAGCCATTCGACGAGATGGTCATCACCTCCTGGTACTGATCCACCTGAGGGGTTCAAAATCAAAAGGTAATTCAAGGATGCCAGAGAGATGTCGAGATTTCCCACCTTGAGCACCGCCAGTCGAGCCGTTCGAGAGATCCTGATGGTGTGCCATTGACCCAGACTGAGGGAATGCTCACTCCTGTGGAAGAAAGGAGGAGATTTACTTGGAGACTTCCTTGAAAAGGACGTCTTACTGCGCTACTCACCTTACTAGGGCCGGACCACTTCCCAGGTCAAAGGCAAACTCCACGAAGCCCTCGTTGAGGTAAAGGGCTATGAAATCCCCTCGGTGTTCCGGACCCGAGTAGAGGATCAGTCCATCAGACTGTTCGGGCTTCAAGGTGACCTTCAGCTCCAGCCAGATGAGAGCACTGTCGCCCAGCGGGGCGTAGCGCAGGAACGAGGAGCCATTGAAGGCGGGGACCTGAGAAAGATCATAATCATATTAGCAGAGTGTCAAAGGGAGATACCCAACGGGACACCCACCTGCAGGTCCATGCGTATCTCGCACAGATCTCCCACAAAGCCAATGGGACACAGGCAGATGGCGCCCTGATCCGAGGGCAGGCACTTGCCGCCATGCTGGCAGGGATACCTCACACACTTGTCCGTGGAGCAGTCCTCTGTTTCAATAATGGAATATAAGGAACAATAATCAAGAGGGATTTCTCTGCAACTCACGGATATCGAATCCATTGATGACATCGCCCAAGGGATGCTCGGTGAACTTGTAGTCGTGTTCGTTGGCCACAAAGCGACGTATGCAGCCGGCAAAGCCCTCGGCCAGTGGCAGGCGCTTGGCCAAGCCCGTGATGTTACCAATACCTCCTAGGAACACTGGCTCCCGGAAGGTAATCCTTGAGAATAGGCCCTGGAAAGAGATTTATCCTATTAGGAAACTGTTCTTAAAGAGCAAAATTGAGACCAACTCACATTCGATCTCCCCTGGACCTTGGTGCCGTGGTTGAGCACCAGCCAGGCATCCCAGCGATGGCGATAGATGATCACCGAGTTCCATTCGTTCAGCAGGATGGTCTCCCTGGATCGAACACTGCCCACACCGGAGCCACAGTCGAACCAGAACTCCACGAAGCCCTTGTTCAGCAGGAGAGCCATGAAGTCCCCGGTTAAGTCGTCTCGCTCGCCGCTCAACAGGATGATGCCGTCGAAGGACTCTGGACGGAACTCGATGCGCAGCTGGACGTGCTTGTAGGCGCCGTGGAGTGCCGGGAAGGCCAGCCAGGATCGCTTGGCAAAGCGCGGTACATGGGCACGGAGATCTGTGTGGGGATTACAGGGATTATAAGCCTTACAGGATTTCGTAAAAGAGATTGAACCCACCTTCCTGGCAGCCCGGACCCGTCTTGCCAAAGGGACAAAGACATCGAGAGCTGGCGGCAGTGGCCTCCAAGGCACAGATGCCATCGGTGCCACAGTCCAGACTGCAGCTGGGACCGCTGCAAATGAAGTAGAGTTGGAATAACTACGGAAATAGTTGCCTCTTTGTGCCAAATATTGGTTTATTAGATTAAGGTACTCTCGGAATGTGTACACTCTCCATACTTATGCTGCACAAATGCCCAACAAAGGGGACGAAAAACCCATGACAACAGTTTCAAAAGGACCTCCTCCTTCTCGGGATGAAAATGTATAAAGGAATTCTGCCCACGCTCCCCTTTTATGACCCACCTGTCTGTCGCCATGGCCACGTCCACGGTCGCCTGCTCCGCCTCTGCCCCTGATATGTTGCCCAGGTGGGTGGACTCCCTCGTGATATGCATTTGGACCTTATTGCTGCTAATGTTATTGTTCCTCCTCCGGTTCTTGGCGTTGTTATTCGTATTGCTTGTCTGCTGATATGTTTGCGATTTGCTGTTGCGTCTTAAGTTTAATTGATTATTGTTGACGTCGTCGTAGACGGACATGTCCGACTTGTAGCTGTAGCTATAGTCGTCGCCATCGCCGTCGCTGTAATCCGCGTCCAGTTGGTTCTGGTTCTGGCTCTGGGCTGCCGTGGGGGATCGCCGCGTAGTCGTTGGGGTGGCCCTTGTGGTCGACGACGGCGGCGGCGGCGACGCTGTGGACGGGGGCGCGGTGCTGGCCGCCTTGAAGTCGGCCGCATCCAGCTCCTGGACTCCCTCGGACTCCGAGTTAAAGTTGATGCTCTCCGCTGATATGTAGTAATCGTTTGAATTGACTTTCTGTTGCTGCTGCTGCTGCTGCTGCTGGGCTTCCAGCGATTGCTGCTTGCGCTGCTCCTGTGTCTCCGAACCGCTGTCCTCTACCTCGCCGTAATCGTAGCTGTCGCCCTCCGATCCGGACTCGTCCTCGCTGTTGCCCTCCGGCTGTGAGCCGGACTGCATAGCAGATTCGCCAAACTCCGGAGACTTGGCCATCGACTTGCCGTCGTCGTTGGCCAACTTGGCGCTGAAGGAGGCGCCCTTCTGGTAGAGCACATCCTCGTCGGACTTGCCACGCCCATCCGAGCCATTGGCAGTGGCGTTAATTACTGAAAAATCAAATTAAGATTCAGTTACGGCTTGCTTGTAGCTTTCAATACTAATTAAATCTGGGAAATAGACAGGAATGAAGCTGGGCATTGTGAAAAATATTTTTTATTTAATTAAAACTATTAGAAAAGCTAAAAAGTGTTTGTAGAAATACTGTAAGCATTCAGATGGAATTAAAACTTTAAAGTTTATACTCTTACAATGAAGCTACACCCTTTTTTTAAACAAAAAGTACCTTGCATAGCCCGTAACTATTTATTAATTAAAAAAAAACAAAGCCTCTACATAAATAAACACAAAATATGCAATATAAACATGTGTAAATATAAACTAAACATATAAAATAGCACCATTTGAAATAAAGTCTTACAAATAAACTCTTTTAATCCAGAATCTCTCCCTGGATAACAGTGTATGGCTTTTTGGGAAATACAAACTCGTTGGACATGTAATTTTTTCGACACATTGTCGAAAATGCACAAATTAAATGCAAAACGCACACACACACACACAAAGTAAACCCCGAATAACAACACAAAAATATCAATTTGCCGACTTGCCAAAGGCAGCAGCCTCGTCGAAGCGAGCAACAATCACAAAATAATAATAATTCCCATCCAAAACAAGCCAGAACGAGAATAAATAATAACAGAGTGGCGGCGGCACATGCAAATGTAATCGGGGGAGGCTAATCCCGTCCAGACACAAGCTAAAAGGCTCGGATGCCATGTCCATTACAGCCTGATTTCCAAATAATAACCAAAACGAAACGAAACGAGATGAAATGAAGTGAAATGGCAAATTGCAAATCAATTTTGTGGCCACTGGAATCTGCATCCTTGGAGCCCATCATAACCATATTCATTTAGGCATCCGAAACGCACCTTGACAGCTGTAACCGTTCTTGTTCAGCTCGTAGCCCTCGATGCAATCGCACTCGTACATGCCATCGTGGATCTCGTAGCAGAGCTGCTCGCAGGGGCTGGTGTGTCCGCAGTGACCTGTGTGGGCGAGCAGAGGGTTTGGTTAAGGGTTTCGGGGTTAGGGGGTTGCTGCCATATAGATGGACGATAAGGACTGAGGGGAAAATAGTCAGTTTGGGTTTGGCCCTGTTTCTGTTTCTGCCCAGGCGGCGGCGGTGGGTTCATAATTTCAGTTCAGTTCACTTGAGTTTAGTTGAGTGTCCTGCGTGTCTACGTTGGCTCCAGTGTCCTGGCCTGGCCTGTCCTGGCCTGGACTGGACTGGAGCCGAGTGTGTGTGTTCCTGGGTGTGACCGACGTGTCCGCAATAAATTCTAATAAGCTTTAAGGACTTTGGGCCTGGTCTGGTCGGGTCTGTTTGGTTCTGTTCTGTCCTGTTCTCCGGTCTCTGACTGTGGCATACGCTTTTGGTAATTTACGGCTGGCCATGGCAGTCCCCGCCCCCACACCTGACCACCCCACAAATTCATAATGACTACTTAAATAACTCCTCAGCTGGGCGATAGTTCGTAGTTCTCGTACTTCTCGTACTTCTCCGTTGTTGAAAAGTTTCCGTTCAATGGCAATTTAAATGCAAATTTCTCATAGGCAAATCAAAGCCTTTTTTGCAATGCATTCAGCACCACTTGACACCAAAATGGTGCCACTGGGGGCGGGAGGCAGGAAAATAAGTGTAAGAAAAGTAAAACATTACAAGCATTACGCATACGCCCGAGTGGCACCCGGCACTTACGTCACACATTGTATTAAATGGAACGAGCACACACAGGAGGCGGCACTACATTCTGAGCCAGAGCCATAGCCAGAGCTAAAGCTGAAGATGGAAACGGAGACACGGACACGTCAGCTACTCTGTTAAAGTGCCATCAAAGGGGCGGAAAGGGAAAGGGAGCTCCTGCATGCATGCATGCCGGCGCTTGCTAGTTGATTAAGCAACTGTGGGGACGATTAAAGTGCAGTGGACAAGCAGAGGAATCCATTTGCATATGCACACACAAGAGCTGGTTGCTGGTGCTGTTGCTGGTGCTGGTGTCCTGTATGTGTTCATTCGTCCCGCCGCTGCCGCTGTCGCCACCGCCGCCGCTGGCTGTGCATTGCGTATTCAAATTGAAATTGAAAAATCGCATTTTGTATGCAATTGAAATCGAAGTGTCAGCAGCACACATCAGCATCGGCATCGTCGTCGTTGCCAGTGACAGATTCAACCCCACGGGTCCTGAAAATTCGACAACCAGCCGATGTATGACTCCCGATCCCTGCCAGCTCTCTGGTCCCTGGTCTTTGGTCTCTGGTCTCTGGTTTTCTGGTTTTGGGCCACTCTCACGCATAATTAAGTCGCTCATTAACGTCAAAGGCTCGTTTCGGTCGCACAATAGAGCATCGTCGTCGCTTATTGATATGTCAAGGGGGTCGGTCGGTGCTGGTGGGGTTGCCTCTTCAAAAAAAGGGGGGAAATGCCAGGGACAAATACCAATGACCAAATACCCAAATTTCCACAATTAGGCACCTGGCCCGGGGGCGGAACCCCCGACGGGTCACAGTTACAGTCACATATGTCAAACGCACCTTGAAAGGCCGCCTCCTCTGGCTCCGCTATCGCACTCACTGCGGCGCTGGCCGATGAGAGCAGGAGGAGGAGCCACACGCAGCCGGCTCGGTAATGGTGATGCTGACGCTGATGCTTTGAAGTTGACATGCTGCACTCTGTCCACAGGTGTGCGGCGCAATGGGGCGTATGCTTGATGCGGGAAGGGTTCCTCGTCGATTCCTCGTTCGGCGTTCGATTCAATTGTCCCGGTTCCGATTCCAATTCCAATTCCGACTTTGGCCATCAGCCAGCGGCGAGCATGGAGCGTGCATGCGTCTCGACGTTGCCTCCGCGACTGTTGCTCCCTCGGTTCTTTGGGCTCCTTCAGCTCCTGCCAGCTGCCAGCTGCCTGCTGGTGGTAGCTCCTGCTACTGCTCCTGCTTCTGCTACTGCTACTGCTCCTGCTCGTGCTACTGCTCCTGCCTGAAAGGACATACACAAGCGCGCAATTAGTAGGCGGCAAAAGCAAAGGCAAGAGAGCTCAAGCCGACGCAAACGCAAATCAAGTGGTCATTATAATATAACCGCAAATTGCTAAACACGCAATAGCCAAATGGAACATGGTGTGTGTGTGTGAGGGTGAAGGGTACGGGGCGAACCAGGTGGGTGAGCAATAAGCAAGCACTGAAAAATAAAGTAATGCTAATCTGCAACTAGGTGTGGAGTAGGGAATCTCTTAAACAAATTTCTGGAAGCAGTAAAAATATAATAATAATTATCATACAACAATGCTAGATTTTAAATCAATTTAAAAACTGTACAAAAGTATGCAACAGAATATTTTAGCTTCTACACAAATTTTGTAGTATACTTTTAGACTCTACTTTTAATTGCAATCGATGTTGGTGGCCCCTTTAATATATAACTAAGTGTTTAAAGAGTTTCCAAGTTATATAATTTATTTTATGGCTTTAAGAGAAGTATTTTACCTAATAAACATACTAAAAACGGAAACCTAAGTAAGTAAGCAAAGAAACTCTTAAAACAACCTTCGGTAGCACCCACATTTACGTTAATTTGTACATATTTTTAGACCAACTTCTTTCCTCAAGTGTGGGCATGAACATAGGCTTGAGCTCTGGCATGATTCATGGCGTTTCGTGGCGTTGGTAAAATCAATAGGAGCCGCCATGGCAACGCCGCCACAACAAATAGACAAGACCCCCATCAAGGGTGGCCACTCCCATTACCCTCCCCTCCCCGAAAGCCAAAAACCCAAACCAAATTCCACTTGCCACCTGCCACCTGGCGTCCTACCTTAAGCCAAATACTGTGTGGCCGAGTAATTAGAAATCAATACGGACACAATTCGGCAAAGTGTGTACACTGGAGGGAAGGGCAAACAGGCGGCCGCAGTGGGGATACTCCCAGATAGTAACAGTAGTTGATGGAAAAATCGAAGATGGAAAAACCGAAATTTTTGTAGGCCCGTTTTTTTGCTTTTTAGGGCCTTTCCGCTGGCCAATTCGAAATTGAAATGTCAAATGTCTCGAAGATGGAAGGAAACGGCGTGCAAATGTTGTTAAGCCTTGGTTGAAAAAAAAAAAAAAACAAAACACACACATCTCCGCCATCTCTTTCTATCTCTCTCTGTATCATCTCTTTCTCAGCTGTCTCCTTCTCGCTCTCTCCCTCTTGCTGGCACGGCACTTAACCCGTGCTCGAGAAATGTGTAGCATACTTACTGGGGCAAACATTGCAGCCGCAGCATGAAATCGCTTCTCCGCCGCTTCAGCATTCTCTTCCCGTCCTCATGCCCTTCCTCCTCCTCTCCTCTTTCCCTTTTCCTTCTCGTTTTTTGTTTTTGTTGCCTTATTTATTTATACTCTTCGGTGCCCCAGCGGAGTACACATCAGATCCTGGACCAGGAAGTCCCCCAGACGGCCGGATGTTTGATTTGATTAATTAAGCTAAACCAACTGGAAGTTGCTTCTGTTAACTGTTTGCGCTGATGTAGCCATATTTTTCGGTTGTTTCACTCGTGTAAAATGCAACTCTGCAGAATAGCTGATCAAACTATAAAAAGAGGACCCAGAAAATTGTATAAAAGCTCAGCTAGGTAACCTTTCGAGCGGTATATCTTAACTGAATTTCTGGTGTGGAATTGTACTTTATAACTATTTTCATTCTTAGGTATTATATTCCTCATAAGACCTTATAAGATTATATTTACTAGATATTTAAACTAAACAAAATGACTCTTAAAATATTATAAAGTCTGTTGTGGGTAATAATTACAGAGCATACATTCCAAGGACTCCTTAAGCCATAAACGTTGCTTAAATCTCCAAACCGCAGAGCTTCCCTATATGGTACACCCTTCATGGAACCCCTATCCTTCATAACCCTTCTTAAAGTCCAATTACCCCATCATCAAACGTTAAGTTAGTGTATGCAATCGTTGTTGGAGCCTCGCTGCACGCGTACTATATATATTTTTATGGCAATTTTCATATGCCTGCGCTTAAAATCGCGCTGACTGCCTACGGCCTCGGGCTGGATTTCCCCCCGCTTTTCACTTTCCCTCCCCCCCGCCTGACGGTTTTCCCATGTCTGCATGTGTGTGTGTCGCTCGCGTTGGTTGTGCGTGCAAAAAGAAAAGTTCTCGTTTTTTATAAGTTTGACGTAAGGGGCTAAAAAACCCATCGCCATTCCGCAGTGTCTCAAGTTGAGTCAGTTGGAGGTTTCTCCTTTTTTTTTTGCTGGAGCTTTTCCCGTTTTTGGGGGGCGACCAAATGTTGCCGTATTCATTTATATCGATTTTTCCACCTTGGCTATTTACACACACAGCCCCGCACACTCGCTATACACTCACTACACAACTACAGGCAGACTGAGGGGGAAACGGTTGACATACTAGCCACATACTTCTTTTTGTCCGTTTGTATTTGCGCACTCTGCACGTTATATTTTCGCATTTCTTTCATTCGGGATTTCGTTTTTCTTCTCTATCCCCCCTTCCCCGGACCGCAGCCCCAGCCAACCCCTTTTTGTTGTATTTTTCGTTCTTTTTTTTTGCATTTTTATTGCGTTTTTAATGGCATTTCTTTCCGGTACGACGCCTCCGAATGGCCAGCTATGTAGATGGCTGAAGCCTGTCGTCCTGTCGCTTGGAGTATGCTTTGTGCGGATGAATGTTTGGGGGATTCCCCCTTTTAACCTCCCCCGAAATGCATGTGGGGAAAACTCATTATTCAGGTAAGCTGCTGCTGCGAGTAGGAAAAACGTGCGCTCATTTGGATGGAAAATGCTGTGGCCTCAGAAACTAATTAGAACGCATCGGTTTCGAAATGAATAGGCAGAGTCCCAAAACTTGACTCCTAGGACTGGGTCTCCCTTCTCGATGGAAAGTTGATCAACCTAATTAGCCGGCTAATGGACAAAAATGAATGCTCCAAGTGGCTGTGATTTAATTACGCAATTAAGAGCTCATTGGGCAGCGATGTCTGATGTCGGATGTCTGATATCGGATATAGTTGGCTGGCTGGCTGACTGAATCCATATTCTGTCACTGGGCGGCCATTCATTTATCACAGATTACCCGGCGACTTTTTATTTGAGTTGAGTGAAAGCCCTGGGATAAAGTTTATGCATCGTAAATCGTAAACTCAAAACTTTCCCCGCACCAGAGATACTTGATACGTGACCGCAGAGTGGAATTTTTTGCCAAAATGCCTGGCATCCAGGGCCCTGGAGTTCTGACCATAACAAATGATCAAATTGCTCGGGAGAGCCGGAAACTTTTGTGCCAGAGATATGCCCGGAAAACTATGGTGTTCAGTCTCAGTGAAAGTGAGCCGGATAAGTGGTAACCGAATTATTTGCATTGCACATATCTCTTCTCCTTTTATCCGATAATCGCTCTTGGAGTGGAGTGCTTTTCAAGCGAAACTTCCCAGTAACTGAGGGCTTTGTTGGTGGGGAAAATTCGGGGGAAAAACCTCGGCTACTTTTCAATTATTTAGGAGCCTGCTCTCGATTCCATGGCTAGTTTATTGATTCAAAAGCAAAAGGCTAAAGGCAAAAGACAAACAAGGCCAAACAAAATGGCAGCCAGCAGCAGAATAATATCCCATATCCACGGCTGCTATTCCTGCGGCTGATGTCACGCAAAAACTTTCTATACCGAAGAAGGCCAATGGGGGCAGGTCCCGGGGAAAGCGGAAAAGTTAAGTTGGAAAGAAACAAAACAAAGCGAAACTAAAAGCGGCCAAAAGAAATGAACAGAAACAGTGGCCGAAACGGAAAACAGCAAACAGAAAACCGAAAACAGAAGCTGATGATGGTGAATCTGAAGCACAAAGGGAAACCGTTAGGGCAGCAATAAATTGTGTTTTTATAAGGCAGGTAAATAGAGCACAAAATCCGTGGAGAGCCAATTGGGTGGCCAGCAACCACAAAATACACACAAAAACAATATGGGGTCGCACTTGGGCACTGGGGGATGGTTCCCAGAAGCGGCGGGGCGGCGGGCCTCCTCGAATCAACTCGATTCACGCATGCCAGACTTCTGACTCCCCGAGAAGCTGGCCAAAGTGACAAGCGGGAGACAACCGAGCGGCGGCGACCACAGTGGAGACCCGTTAATTGGGCTAATCTGCCCCACCTTCCATCCATCCAGCCATCCATTCATCGTCATTAAAGTGGCTCCCGTCGGAAGCCTTAGATTTTGCAAGGAACTTAAGAGGGTGCGAGGGAAAACGAAATTACTTTGTAGCTGCATTCAAGCACGAAATCTGATAAATATATGACCTTTCCCTCAAAGCTGCTTCATGTTTGATTTAATTGAGAGCACGATAATAACTATAGCCTTTCAGCCAAGGTTGCCTCAATTTATAATTGAATGCAAAATATAGAGCAAGGAAAAAGCCCTCTCACCTTTTGTTCACCTTTTGTTCACCTTTTTTAGTAATTAGCAAATATAGGGTAAGCAATTAAAACAATTTTTGTGCAGTGGCCATCAGAGAGTACATTTATAATACAATTGGCAGGGTGTTCTGGGTTTATAGTAATCGCGGAACTAAACCGTTTTTGTAGCATACTTTTTGACGCCTACATATAACTGAAGATTTGAAATCGCTTGCGTTTTATACTTAAAATATAAGAATAATAATGGTGTCATGACACAGGGCACAAGTTTTCATTAATTAGAGTTTTCATTAAAGGCTTGACAGCAACTATAGGATTTTACGTATAGAGTCGTGTTGCTCGCACTTTCGTAAAATCCTATGTCAAGCCTCTCTAATTAATGAAGTTTTTAACACAGTAGCATAACACTACAATTAAAATGAGGAGAGGGATTGTTACCCATAAAACTTATACTAAGGCTAATTAATCTTTTAACTTCCGCTGCTGAATCTGATCAAAATGTTAATCGATACAATAGTAATATAATGGAAATTGTGAAGGATTCTGGCAATGCTATAGAATAGAGCTGGAAACCTATCGATGTTGAATAAGCATTGTTAATCGATTTAAGATCGATTTTGGCATACAAAAACATCGAAAACTTGGATTCTTTTTCAACTCTACTACGAAACCCTATTCAGCTTTCCGATTTAATTGAAACTGGGCACTGGGGTGTTATATACTTCTAACTATTCCTGTAATTAGTTCCTTATAGGCCACACTGTAGCTGCATTAGGTTTGGCGCGTTTTTCTTGCGGCTTATCCCTGCCTGGGCTTTGAGTGCCAAGACATCGCACTAAATATATATATATCCTCCTATATGCGGGACGCGGGCCTAATTTATGGCGAATTCGCAGGTGCGCGCGCTTTACTTGAAAGCTGTCAAAGACCGCGTTCCTTTCCACAACAACAACTACAACGGAGGCGGCCAACAACAAAGTAATTTCCCAGCAAGGACCTCAGGACTAAAACAAAAGCAAAACCCACACAAGCCCACCGCACACATACACACAGCTCGAGGGGGAGCAGAACGTGACGTCTGTGTGTGGGTGCTTTTTGGCGAGTGTGCGTGTGTTGGTACAAGTGGGCGGAGGAAACTCTGTAGTGCAGCGAAAAGGGGAACTCCCGAACGCTCGAAAGGACTTTTGAACTGGTAGTGGTGGCGATGTGAACGAACTGGTAATTATCAACATCATCGTTGCAACTTTAGTTTGACCCAAAAATCACAATAAATAAAAGTGGCGGATGTATGTGTGAACATGTGTATTGGTGGGGGATACTCGAATGCTTGTGTGTGTGTGTGTGGAAGGGCAGTGGAGTGGCCCCTTGAAGTGCGCTTTTCCTCTTCTTATTCGCCCCCCTGCCTCACTGGCCATATAAATTTCCATTATTTCATTTCGCATTTTTTCGTCTCCGTAAACTACACACACACACACTAACAGAGAATACAAGTACAAATCCTTACGGTTTCTGTTTCTGTTGCTGTTGCTGCTGCTGCTCTTCTTCTTCTTTTGGCTGCCTCTGGCCAAGTACCGTTACTCTGCGTGGTCTTCGCTGATTTCTGCTTCTGCTTTAGCTTCTGCTGCTGCTGCTGCTCCTCCTCCGCCTCCTCCTTCGCCTTGTGCTTTATTTTTCGGCTTTCAGCGATTTTCGTGGTATTTACATTTACACACTCCCGCACACTCTCACTCACTGGGACACATTCAGCTGTCGTATAAGCTGACTTTCACATTGCACTTGCACGAATTTTCAATCGGAGCAAGCACTCGCCATGTACAATATACAATTACGGTGGATTTCCACGTTTGGCTAGTTTGCTGCTCTGCTATGGCTCTATCTTGGATTCGTTGTCGAGCATCGTTGTGCGGCTGTGGCTATGGCTACGGCTACAGCTATGGCTGCGGCTGTGTGTATATATATGTGTTATTTTGGTTGTATCCTGCGAGCGGATGTCTGATGACGACGGATACGGATGATTTCTGGCGTTCGAGCAATTCCGTTTGTTTTTCGGGGAGCGTAACGTTTTTACACTCTAATTGACGGGAGACTACTGAGCGTATGAGTATCGAAACGGAATGGAAATGCCAGTTGGCAGGGCGACAGAGAGGATAAGAGAAAGAGAAAGAGAGAGCGAGGAAAGGTAGCCGGAGAAAGAACACAAACCCTCGGAGAGAGCAGCAGTAGCAGCCGGAGTCAGAGAGTCCTTGGTCCTTGTGCTTTGCTGTTATTGTAATATCCGTTCGGACGATTATCCGGCCATGAAAAGAGGCGCCAATTCAATTCGCACAGTTAGCTCGGCTAATAGAGTTGCCAGGGTGCCAATGCTAATTGATTTGGTTTAATTTTTAGATTATAATTGAAATTCCGAATAAAATCGTTGCATACTCTAAGGTTCCATTTATAGTGATATAAACTGATTGAAAAACTTTTCTTGCTTTAGGTAGATTTAATCGTTTTATATAAATATATATTTTTTATTTGAGTGTTTTTCTAATTATTCCATCTTTTTGGCAAAAAATATAAAATAAGAGTTTTAAAAAACCCTACGAATATCATTCTCAAAACTAGATAGCCACACAATAAATAAAACCAAGCACCTGGCAACCCTTTACTTTCACCCATCTCCACCCTCTTTCTCCCTATCTCTCACCTTGCTCTCTCCCAGCTGCTCTACACTCTCCCACGCACGCATGCGTTCTAAAAGAGAGCGTCCAAACATTCCGGGCTCGCACTACAACAACAGACAGGCGAGACTGTCAAAGGACAAGAGAGCAGCGGAGAGCGAATGTTAATCAACAGTGTTGCGTTGCCAGCGAGTTAGCAGTTAACAGCACAATAAACACCTACGGAGAGCCACCGACACTTTAAGGGACATAAGCCCATAATGAACTCGACGACACGCGTGGACAAAAACAACACGAGACGCCTTGGGAGGAGGACTGGGCGTTGGGGCGGGGATGGGCACTGTGTGTGTGCAGTGGCCAGTAAGTCAGCTGATCGGGTTGCAAGGGTTGTTGAAGGGTTGTTGTGTTTGCCTGCCAAAAGAAATGAATAAAAAAAACACTCACATATAGGCGACAGGAGCAGGAATGTCCAGGCCAGGACCTTCTACCCCTCCCACGATGGTAACCGAGACTTGGCAAGTCTGCGGCATTGCTGTTCTTGTTGTTGTTGTTGCTCTTGTCGTCGGCGTTGTTGCTGCATTGACAAGTCAACGTTACTAATGACCCGGCGCTATTCATGACCCCGACAAAGGCAACGACATATAGTACAGTATGCTGGTGTATTTGTGTATGGCAGCACTGGGAGAAAAAACTGTTTGCGGGTTTACTTATCCTGACTAACCTAACATATAAGTGATGATAATGCGAGAAAAGAAAAACCAAAATCGAAAGATGGATTGTTCTAATAGTAGTTTTAATGACCAGGTACTCAATGTTTTGGCTCAGTGCTTGTCCTTTGTTAAAGGCTTAGTGGGTGCATTCCCCCGCTCCTTGACAAACAGCCACCCCTTGGAGTTGCAGCAAATGAGGCATTAATATCCAGCCGGGGACCCGCCGAGCCCAGAAGCAGGACCTCTTCCCTTTTGCAGGCCCTCGGGCTTCGCTGCTTGCACCCCGGCTGGCTTCCAAAGCCATGTTTTCGAGTATGTCAGGGCAAATATTAGTATTCCACTTCAGTGTGAGCATTTTGTAATGGAAAGTGTTGTTGTCGTCGTCGTCGTCGTAGTTGTCGTCCCTCTGCATATCCATCAGAGGAGCAGCCAAGCGCAAGTAATGTGTCACATTACAAATGTTGTTCCCCATCCCAAGTCCCAGCCGCGATGCAGTTGAAAAACAAAAGTATTAACCACTCAACTAGCTGAAATCGACACAACCGTAGAAGCAATAAGCGGCACTTTATTAACTTATCAAGCAGAAGCGAAAATCATGGCGACGGGGGCTTTATTATATTATTGGGGAATTTAGCGGGGGGAGAATGGTGGATTAGTGCAACAGCAGCAGGGCATTCGTATAGAAAACCAAGGCCAGATCGCTTATGTGCTGACTATCGCTGTCATCAGCCAATATATCCTTCGGCGAGTCCTCCCCCCCAGCCAGCCAGCTGCCAATTTCCATTACGTTGCGCCAGTTGACAAACTCATTGTACCCAAACAGCCCGCAGATGGTGGCTGAGGCAGGCAGAGATATGTGTCAGCGATATAAGCAAGGATAAGTGTCTGACTCACCTTGCTCCAGATACAGATCGCGATAAGCCGAAGGCAGCCCCAGGCTCCGGATGGCGTTCTGCTCACGCTCCACCTCGTCGCATTGAATCCTCGCCAGCAGCTCGTAAACCTTTTGGGGGCTCAGGTGGGGTGCACACACCTGGTGCTGCAGCACATACAGCAGCAGGACTCTGGGAGGCAATGAATAAAGGATTGGGTTTATTCTGGATTGTGGCAGTACTCACTGGTGAGTCCTCTGGTATCCGTAGGCGGGAGCATCGCTGGTCAGCAGCTCCAGACACTTTCCGGAGAGCAGCTTGCAGTTCGGCGGCTTCAGGTTAACAATGTCCCGCAGGCAGAGATCTGAGACAATTTTAGAAAGGATTTTAAACCTTGCCGTTTATTTGTACATTATATGTTTTGCATTTTCCAAAAGGAACTCACCCGACAACGTCCTGTTAAGCTGTCCCTCGTTCACTACCTTCGAGTAGATCTCCGCCAGCTGCTCGTACTCCCCGTTGGCATCCAATTCCCCCAATTTCAGAGAGGGTGGCAGCAGCAGGACATTCCTTTGGAAGGCAATGCTGAGGACTGCACAAAAATGAATGCGAGTGCACATTTAAATTAATTGCAGGTGCAGCGAATACCCCTTACTTTCGCCGTGGATGCCTTGGTCCTGGACCACACCACCCGATCGCTCCCGGATGTGCTCCATCCTGTGCAGCAGATGGTAGTAGAGCTGGCGCTCGTATCGCGTGGGGGCCACGTAGCGCAGCTTCTCTGGAATCGACATGGACAGGGCATAAATAAACAGGAACATCCGTCATCCGTATCGCGAGTGCACGGTTCATTAGGCTCACGTTTTATCAGGAACTGCGAGAGCAGCAGCGCGAACGTAGAGCTGGCACTGAGCCCGTGACCACAGGAGAGCCCGTCCAGGATCCGGTAGATGCGATGCGGCAGCTCCTGGTCAGTGTCCCCCAGAATCGGGATCAGGCAGCAGCATCCGCTAATTGCCAGTATCAGGCTGAAGAGTTTCAGGTCCACGAGCAACATGTTGTCGGTTTACCAGCCCGGAGGCTTCTATGCATCGCTGTCGTCCCGGCCACATCGAAGTCACATCGGACGCGTCTTTGATTTCGCCACTTCATGAAGATTAATCGAGACGCATTTGTTCCGGCCGCCCAGTGCGGGGGCGAGCCAGCCGGCTGCCCGGCTCTCTTATTCGTCCCCGGGGGTGCGAGGTATAAAGTTTCTCATATTAATCACAATTTACAACTTGAATACATTACGCAGATTGAAGGATTCGCTTTCAGTTTTGAATGGAAGTTGGCTATGGTATTTGTGTGGATAGCGTAGGAAATCATATACATATTTATAAACAGAATGCCCGAACAAAACGCGTAGGACTTTTAAATCAATTTAGAACTAGTAAGTAAAGTAATTTATGGCACAACAAAGATGGAAGCTAAAGGATATAGTAGTCTAACTCTGGTACTGAACTATGGAGGCTAGAATTTAAACATTTTAAGGAACTAGTTTCCAAGCATGGCTAGATCGACTCCTCTGGGTATGCCGAACAAGAGTTTACATCTATTTTTAGGACTTGTAATTGTGTTATAAATTAATAAGAAAACAAACAAGAAAGGAAGCTAACTTCAGTAAACTGAAGTTTGTATACCCTTGCAGTTTGTAATTGGATCACTGAAAATCTACCAACTGCAGTCAAATTAAGAAAATAACGAAGTTATGTAAATTTTACATTTTACGTGTAAGTTTTACATTTTCATATAAATTTAGCAATCGATTCTATAGCAGCTATAGGATACAGTTGTCCGATCTCAATGAAATTAAAACCGTAATTTGAAAATCGTAAAAGGCAGGTATATCTCAAAAATGTATTGAAATATGTTGAAAAACGGCGAAGTTATACATTTTTTTCATTCATTTCCCAATCGTTCCTATGGCAGCTATATGATATAGTAGTCCGATTTGGATGAAATCTGATGGTATAATGTATATAAAAGAAGCATACCAAAGGATCTTTAAAAATAGCGAAAACCCAAGTGTGAAGATAATTTTGTTCAGGAAAAATCGGCTGGTTTTTTACATCTTAATTTTTTTTAAGTTAATGAAGAGAGATACAAAAATGAAATACAGTTAGTTTTGTTGTAAATTAAAAATGTATATGACTAAAATTTATTTTATGTAAATATCACAATTTTTAGTGGAAAAAAGCTGTATGAAAATCAAACATGCCAACTGTGCCAATAATTAAGTTCGTCACTGTATACTTTATCGGGTCGGAGATGCCTCCTTCTGCGTGTTACATACATTTTCGGTTGGCGCTAACTTTTGATTCCCTTGTTTCCAATGGGTACCGGATATAAAAAGAGGTAGGGGAACTTTTAAATATATAATCAGTGTTGCCAATTTGGCTACTTTCCCACTCACTGGACCTAGCGTATTTCGATTTAATTTCGAAATTTAGCTATTTTCCATATGATTCAAAGGCCGTTCAAACATTAATTTAAATTGCGGAAGAAATTCAGTGAACTTGCCAGATTTTCTGAAATTAGCCAGAAAATGAAGGTTAATTCCTCCGCCACCACAAGAGGTCACACTCCCACGATTAAAACCATCGATGTTATCGATAGTGCCATCGTTGTCTGGCTAGGCTTCACTTCTATTTTCACGAACAATACGATTATTATCACTTCAAGTAATTTGAACAGGATTGTGTGATTATTATTAACTTTCGGTAGTATTTATTATTTGTTTTTTAGTAAAGATGTAAGTATTCAGTGCGTAACACAAATTAATACTTGATCAGTGATTACCTATTACTAGTTATCAGTATGGATGAATCGCGATAATAAAACTCAGTGTTAATAAATTAAAAACATTTATAGCGATAGGGACTTTTCGCTCATAAAATTTACTAGGTACAAAACCTTCAAAGAAATATTTTTTACAGTATCGCGATAGTCTTGAAACATTCGATATTGCCATCGATGACTTGACTGCTCTATCTGTCACCTCTATTTGATAAATTTTCTTTGTGTAATTTTTTGTAGTGAAAATCAGCACAGTTAAAATACAGTTAAACGGCTAAAACCAGAGACCCACAGCGTTTCCAATGTCGGAGAACAAGGAAGAGACACTGGCGAGCTTCCAGGTAAGGCCTTTCAGGTGCCAGCGGCCAGAAGTCTTTCAATTTCGATGCGCACATTGCGCTGCGTTGCGATGTGCGTGCTGGCTGTGTGGGTGACTTTGGGGAAAAACTCCAATATCGAACTAAATATGTTCTTCATTTTGGCCTGGTGCATTCTACAGAACATCACGGGCATCGACGACGTAGGAGAGGCCTTCTCCCACCTGGAGGCCGTCAACTGGAACCTTATGGTGAGTGGGCATTGTTCCTTTGTTTGATCATATCCGCACATGCGTGGACATAATTGCTAACTGCGTTCTCCCTTGCCCCCTGCAGGATGCCCTAAGTCGGGTGATGCCGCACGATGATCAGCCGCTGGTCAGTCCCATCCAGCTGCCGGAGCCGCCGACCAGGAGCAGCGTCTCCGTGGAGAGCACCAACGGCTTCCGTCCGCCTGGCTACGACGAGCTGCCCGGGCCGTCCAACGCAGGATTCTTTGCGGCCGCCCTGCAGAACCGGAACCAGAATCTGAACATGCACCAGTCGCAGCACCAGAGATTCCCCAGTGAGTTAACGTTATAGCGCCGCTTTCGTGCCTTGACTTGAAACGTATCTACTATAGCGTCACAATTGCTAGCCCAGCTCACGTCGAGCATCAACCTGGACCCCGCGTCCAGCCACAACAACAACCAGAATGTCATCGCATTCAACATCCACTTCAACCAGCAGCTCTATCGCATCCGCTTGCCCTCGGAGGCCACAGTTGGTAAGGCTTTTCGCGTAATGCGATTCCCACGAAGATTGCCACCTAATCGAGTCGAATCTCCTTGCAGAGCAACTTAAGCGCAAGATCTTCGATGTGACCAGTGTCCCTGTGTGCCGGCAGGCCATACGCGGCTGGCCGCCGTCCAAGGCCAGCGAGGCGCAACAGCCAGACGTGCGCATTGGCAACCTGGACCTCGCACCGGAGAACGAACTCATCCTGGTGGACCTCACCGACGACGGCTTCATGGACACCGAACAGTGAGTGCTCTCCTCGGGGTCTGCTTTAAAAATGATACCTATACCAATTAACTCTTGTAGGGACGAAGTAACGCAACGGGCGGACAAGATCTTTACCATTCACATCCAGTTCGAGTCGGAGGCTCTCACACTGAGCCTGCCAGGAAGCACGACGATGCAGGCGCTCAAGATGAACGTATTCGACATCAAAAGCATACCAGTACGGCACCAGGAGTGGACCGGCTGGCCCAACGGTTGTGACAACGAAACCACACTGGCTGTAGGTCGACATGAGTTTCCATTCAGATCCAGGCTTAACCAACGCTCCAATCGTTTCAGCAATCTGGCATTGAATTGTCCCACAGATTCGCCGTGAGGAGTACAGCGGTTGCGGCTCAGACTTCCACGTCCAACCAGCACAACAACACCTTTGAGGTGGTCAACGTGGACAGCGAGAGCTCGGCGGATGAGTTCGAGGATGCCACGGACTTCAACAATGCCGAGTACATATTCAGCGACTCACCACCCACACAGCCGCTCAACAGACACTTAAGTGAGCTTAGATAACAAATAACTTGGCTGGCAGAGTTTTAAAGAGTTCCCCCTTTCTAGTACCAAACAACACAGACGACGAGACAAGTGGCTCAACGCAGTTCGTGGAAAACTACAAAACGCTATATGGAGAACCATATCCAGAGTTCTTTGTGGGTAGTTTGGAAAGCGCCAAGCAGCTGGCCTGCCTTAAATCTGCGAAGGAGGTAATTTTCGCCACCGTTTACCAATCGGTTTATATGTACTTATATCACTATTCTTTCAGCGAAAACTTCTTGCCATCTACTTACACCACGGCAAGAGCATTCTCACCAACGTTTTCTGTGATCAACTGATGAAACATGAGAGCATTATCCAGACCTTCAAGGAGAAGTTTGTCCTATTTGGCTGGGACATGACCTTCGAGAGCAATAAGGACATGTGAGCTACGATTGAGATCTATTGCGATTTCCATTAAATAATGTTTCCCGAAATGTGGTCCGTAGGTTTCTTTCCTCGCTGACTGCTTGCATTAGCAGCAACGCCTCGCTGACGGCCAGGAACATCAAGCTGGACAAACTGCCAGCCATCATGCTGGTTGGCAAGAGCCGTCAGTTGGGCAGCAACTGCGAGGTTTTATCTGTGATTCACGGTATGTCTTGGCGAGTCATTCACGATGTAGCTTTTCAACATTTCACTCTGCTTCCAGGTAACATTGGACTAGATGACTTGCTAACGAGGCTCATTGATACCTGCGATATGTTCGAGGAACAGCTGCAGGTAGAGATCCGACAAGAGGACGAGCGCGCCGCTCGGGATCAAGTGAAGGCGGAGCAGGACATGGCCTACGAGGAGACCCTGCAGGCTGACATGGCCAAGGATGCTGCAAAACGCCAAAAGGAAGCTGCCCAGTTGGCAGAGCGCAACCGCATGGAGTCCGAACGAGCCGAAGAAGATGCTAGACGCGAGTCCATAAGATTAGTTGTAGGTTACGCGAGATTTCTTATATTCCATAGAATCATTGTAAAGCGTATGTTTTCCTGCAGGCTCAACAATCGCTACCTCAGGAGCCGTCCGAGCTAGAGGCAGGCACTTCCAAGATACGCGTGCGCAAGCCCACTGGCGATTTCCTGGAGCGTCGCTTCTTCACCAGCAATAACCTGCAGGTAATTGGAGGAAGTGCTTAATGACCAGGAGCGCCACTAACTAGAGTGTGTTTTCCAGGATCTTCTCAACTTTGTGACCGCCCACGGTTTCCTCATCGAAGAGTACAAACTGATAAGCAGCTGGCCGCGACGCGATCTCACCGCGATCGAGAGCAGCCAAACGCTGGAGACGCTCAAGCTGTATCCGCAGGAAACGGTCATCCTGGAGGAGCGATGATTCCGCTCGTTACGTTAAGGCAATTTCGTTCGATTGGGTTTAGTTCTCGCATTATTAATATTTGAAAACTGTAGAGTTATCTATCATTTACTACGTACTCTTATTGCGCGGAGCTGGCAACAAGTCTACATACAACAAGCATACACACACACACCCCCCAACAACATATATACCTATATCTATAACGATAATGATTACTGATATTGATTAGCGGCAGTTAGGCGTAAATGTTTTATACAACAAGCTACATATTAAACATAGGAGATCCAGCGTAATCCGATCGAGCACCACGTCCCGCCCCGGTCACCGGCGTCACCCATAATATGCATATAGCGCAGCAGCAGGAGAGAAGTGGCAGCAAATGGCAGCGAATAAGAGAGAAAAACAAAATTACTGCATTTATGTTGGCTTGTTTTACTTTATTAATAATAAATTATATAACATGTACTGAACGCTCCGCCCCAAGTTACACTTGCGCCTAATTACACATAACAACACAACGCTGAGAGGGGGCAAATAGAGGGAGGAGGAGGGCGTGGGGAGTGGGGCGTGGCAGGGCAGAGCCGTGGGCGGAAGGGGTTAAAAACAAGGAGCACACAGAACAGATACGAGTATTGGGAGGAGGTGGGGGGGACGACAGGTTACATCCGCATCCTAATTCAGCGTCTAGGACTTGCCCAGGAATTGTTCGATGGGTGCCAGCACCACCAGCAGGATCAGCACCACGACGAACAGGACCAGCACCACGGCGTACACTCCAAGCAATCCCTTGCGCATGCCCGCGTACTGAAAAAAGAAGGGGAGTTCCCGGTTTATTAAGATCATGTGAAGAAAATCGATAACAAATTCGATCAAGTTAAATATAAATAAGTTCTTTGGCATATTCCTAAACGTATTTTGAGTTCTTAAAAACAAAAGTGCATTAAAATATTCGTTGCTTTACAAATTCTGAAAGTTAATAAATTATTTATAGTTTCATAATGATTATTAAAACCAAAATAATAACAAAATGTAATCAACAAATTACTGGAGATATTCGATAAACTCCGATAAATATTAAGTAATGCTTTACATACCGGCGCATCCATTTTCCTTTCCATGGTCATGCCATTCCGCATGGCATGCTGATGGTGATGGGAAAGGTCACCCATTTGGAAGTTGTTCGCCCGCTGGCTCAGGTGGCGCTCGGAGGCCATTCCCGCGACCTGCCAATGATTCAAACACAAGCCGATCTGCACGTTAATGGACGTAGCCACCAGTTCTCGGGGGGATGATGGATGACAGATGAATTAGTATCGAATGAATGAACTTTTAGGGACACACAACTAGAACCACTGTACAGGCAGGCGATGCAGGGTCTACTCTTTGTACACTTTGGGGACACATGAGAAAGGGGGCTAAGCCAACCACCCGGGAGGGATTAACTTACGGAGAATATCAGGTGAACGAGGACGTGTACAACCACAAAGCTGACCAGGATCCAGTCCATCCACTCGGGCAGCTCGGCCTTTGGCAGTTTCACGGAGAAGAAGATGGTCACAACTGCCAAAAGGAAGGGGTTTTCGTGTCAATATAAAGATCAAACTGAGCAGAAGTCATCTTTGAAACCTACTTCCCAGAATGTGGGCCAGGTTACCGCCCAGCCAGTGGCCCCAGTTGAAGTACGGACGCTTCTTGTCATTCGGTCCCGGACGGAACAGAGCGCCGATCGGCTGGAGGAAGCACAGGATCACCGTGATCAGGCCGATGATCGAGTGAGCGTGCCACACGGCCCGCTTCAGCTCCACCCAGATGAGCACGTAGGCGGCTATCGTGAGCGACCAGGTGGTGACCATGAGAAGGCGATGCCAGGCGAACCACTGGTCCTTGCCGCAGCTCTGGCTGCCCACCCACGTCTGCTTGAAGTAGCGCGCGAAGATGATGCCCAGCGAGGTGGTTCCGATCCAGGCGGCGATCATGAAGGCGCCGTGAAGCTGCACCAGCAGCTTGCTGGATCCGCTCAGGTCCTGCACCTCCGCCAGATTGATGGCCTTGCCCGAAGGCAAACGTCCGATGTCGTGGTAGCCCACGCTGTTCTCCTTCAGACTGCTGCCGGAGGCCACAAGCAGGTGGTACTTTCCGTTGCGCAGATCAAAGGTGCGTCCCTGGACAGTGGTCACTGCATCCCGTTGCACCCGGCAGTAGATGACGCCGTCCACGATGGAGGCGTCCAGCAGGCGGGCAGAGTTCTGACCCTGAAAAATTGTTAAATTAAAAGCAATTAGCAACTTAATATATACATTTTAATTATTTTTCAGAATTTAATTAGCAATTAGGGAAAAGTATTAACTTTTAATGGAGTCTGGTACTTCCCCCCCTTGGTAATGAGCTTCCGACTTACCACAACAGATCGCGTAGCCGCGTAGGGAGTGGCCGAGGTGTAGGATGAGTACAGGTTGACCCTTCCGTTCTCGGGCACACACTCGGTGGACAGATCTTCACCCATTTTGGCATCCTCGGAGAGACCGACAGCCACATAGGCGGCATTGGTGCCTGGAATAGCATGGAGTTGTGATCAATAGAGACCTTCTCTTCTCCTGCAAGCCTAATGACTCACCTCTGCCGGACTGAATCTCGAACTCGTAGATATCACCGCGCACCGTCACCACCGTGATGGAGGTGCAACTCTTGGATGACACACAGCCGTCGGGGAAGCCGAAGCAGTTCTTGCTCTGGCCGCACCCGTTGTAGATGGGATCCGAGGTGGCTGCAGCCACATTGTTGGGCGCCACATAGCTTGGCGGGACATAGGGAGCACGGGTTGTTCCCGCGGAGGCGGGAGGACTTTGGGTTGGCAGTGGAACCGCCGACACGTCACGCCGAACTATCTGGACGGGCTGGGAGGGGACACCCACCCAGAATTCGTTGTAGGATTGAGCAATTGTGGCACTGCGAGGGATATACGATTACTTCCTGGCATAAATTGAATCTCTAAAGGGAGAATGACTCACTTGAAAACCACCTGGCCTAGGAAATCCACCGGGGACTGCCACTCGAGGAGGACCTGCTGCTTGGCTCCGGCATTGCTGTGCGTGGCCGAGTTATTCACAGAGTTCTCGCAGTTCATCAGCTTGATGGTTCCATCGCGGGCAGCGCCAAACTGTCCCACGATCTGATAGGGTGGATTCCTGTTGCGCGCCTGGATCATGTAGCCGCCGAAGCTCAGACCCGCCGGCACGCCCGTGAGATCCACACGAATCGTCTGGCCTTGGCCGACCGTCGAGGAGGAGGGCTCCACGCTGAAGGGCGACACGCTGCTCTGGGGCAGCACACTGCCGCCGGAGTGGAACGGCAGCATGGTGTCGCACACGGTTTCCGGAGCACCTTGCGGGAGGCTCTGGCCCGGATCCGGCCAGGTGGCCACCGCCAGCAGCGCCGTTGCCAGCGCCAGCCAGCCGCGCATCGTCAGCGGCAGCGTCATCGTGTAGCACCTGTCGTGGCGGAGCAGAGACAATGCGAAACTATGAGTTGGAATCGAATCGGAATGGAGTGATCAGAAGCGAACCGTGTCCCGGCTTCCGTTTCCCCCACGTCCCCGAGCCTCCCCGAGTTCCCTACTCTCGTCTATAAACAATCTGTAACCATCGTCAGGCATTCGTCATTTCCATCTTCTGTCGTCTGTCGTCTGCCGTCTGCCGTCTGTTTAATTACCATGGCATAAATAATTGCCACCCGGTTATCGGGGGCACGTTTCCAGCGAACCCGACCAGACAATGGAGTGCGCGGAGTGTGCGTATCTGCACTATACATCTACATACTCGATAGCAATCAAACTATTGACGGACGGGTTCTATATGTGGAACCCTTTCTGGGGTGGTTCTATGACTTGGCCTCTAGAGTTTGTTGAGTTTACCTTAATTTACCCCAGAAAAAGCTATTAGACTTCGTTTTTTCTAATATTCTTTAATTTAAATCTTAAATGTTTGATTTCTATGGGAATTATATATTATAATATTATTATATCATCGTGTATGTATCATAACTTCTTTGCCAAAACTATTTTCTACAAAAGAGCGATACAAATATCCCCAAAAATGTGTTTACCTCAAGTTTATTAAGAGTTTATCCATTAATTAATCTTAAATACACTTCTAAAGTTGTACTTCCTAAAAGTGTTATTAATATGCCTGCAGTTTTATGGCCTTAGTATCTTTATTTTGGTATTAACTTCTAAAGATATGTTAAAACAAGCCTTGAAGTGCCTTAAAAACATCTTAAACCTCGACTTGAGATCCTCCAAATATATATATTTCCTGAAACAAGATACCCACCAACCTGCTTGATAACTCTCAACCAGAAAAGTGAATAAAACACTCCATTTACTTCGCTGTTCACTCTAAATCACACTGCACTCATTTAATTACGAATGCTGCTCCGATGGCAGGCCACCCGATATCGGACGAGATTGTGTCCCCGCGATAGGGCTATATTTAGAGGGGCGGCGACGGATGTAACGCTTAACACCATTTAGCTTTCAGGCGCTGGCCATTCGGCGCTTATCACCTCGCTGCTCCTGGTCGTCAGGCATCGCTGCGTATGCGTAATGTTTGTAATAAGTGCAAGTATAATACGTATATTAGAATAATAAATCGAGTTAATGGTTTGGCGGTTAACTAATTACCCGCCACGCTAGTGGGGCAATAAATTAAGCGTTAACTATGCTTAGGCAAATCGCAGGCCGCCTGTCAAGGGAGTTTTTTACGGGGGCCGCCACTTTTTACTTTTCACTCGCCCCCGAATTGTTGATGTTGATAGTTATTCGCGGGTGATCGCCACATTAACGAGGTCAGTTCCCTCGTGTGTGTGTGTCTGAGTCAGAACATGACTTTTGCTTTCGTCCCCAAGACTCGGACTCGGATCAATGAGGAAGTGAGTGGGCAGAATACATATATTATGCTACGTAGCTGGTATTTTCCCATGCGCTGTCGTGGAATACAGATGAAGGTGATTCATCGGCAAGGCTCTACTCCGCGAGTCTGTGTTCCCTCCGAGCTACCCGCTCCGTGCCGAGAATCCGAATTGAACTTGAATTTGAAAGCGTTTACGATTAACCTTGAGCTGTTTCGTATCTGCGCCATATATGTGTGTTTTTTTATATTCATTTGCCTTTCTTTGAAATGCCAGCCAAATGCTAATTAAAGCTCGGCATTAGCTTTAGAGACTCATTGTTTTGGGCCTTACTTTTTGGCATTTTGATACAGCATTGGCTACATAAGAACCGCACAATGGGCGAGGCCTTGAAAGTCATAGTTATATTGATTGCGAGTGATTTATCTAAAGAGCATTCACATTCACCCAGACCTTCGCGGAGCTATCTATCTCTCGGTAGGTCCCGCGGTAGGTGCATACACATGTTTCACCTGGCAGTAGCTCCCCAGAAGGCAAAGTGAAAACCGAAAAAGCGAAAGACCGAAAATTTCACCGCACAACAATAACGATAAATGCTTTCCATTAAATTCTTGGCACATTAATAAGTGTTTCGCAGCCATATAGCCGTTGGCCCCCATTGAGGGGCTACGACTCCGAGTGCGACTTGGACTTGTGGCTTTTGTTTTTGAACGTGAGACAAAACTGATTAGCGACTTTTCCACACCAACAATGAGCCATTATGTGGGCCCGGGCCCGAGCACTTGACTCTAACATGTTCATTGTGTGGGCTATATAGCCTTATATATACATATATATAGATATTGTACATATAGATATATGCACACATAGACCTGGTCATGCCCTTGTTAAAAAGCCAGTTTTGAAACCCGTACAGCAACGAATAATCGCGATTTGAATGCTGTCCGTGTGTGTCTCACTACACACGGAATATATCCACTCGAACGTATTTGACAGCCCAACTCTAATTGCTCCGATCAACGTTTAGGCTTGGCTACGGCTACGGCTTAAGTTGGCCATATTCGAAAGGTATGTAGATCGCAGCCAAAAGGTAAACGACTCCGATTGCTGCCGAATCATCCACTTCACGGCTTGCGTAAGTTCTCTCTCAAGTAGTTCGATTTTATGCTCTCATAATTGGCAATCGTAATGTAAGTTGATTAGATTGGACTTGACTTTGGTTGGTCCTAGAATATATCGCCCAATCACTGTCAGAAAACAAGCCTATATCTCCGTGTAGTTTACCCCCTTTATCAGCCATTAAGCGTGTGTCGCCGGCTGGGTAATTCTGGTAATTTTGAGGCACACGCTATGCCAACTATTGGCTTTTGACCCCGCAACCCAAAAGAGTGGGACCGATGGCAGGGAAGGAGGCGGTCAAGGTGGTCAGCATAGTTCCTTTGCCATGGCAATTGGCCATTGCTGGCAATCTTGGCCGGACATCGCGTGCCAGCACTTGTGTAAACTGGGTTAGCACTCCGCCGTTGTGCCGTCCTTTTTCCAGGTATCCAAGCAGCTGACCCTTCTGCCCACCGAATATGCAGAGTGAATTAACCAAGGGAGCCCTCCGATTGGGGTTGCTTCTATATAATTTTCGTAGTGCAGGGCTAGGGTTCTTTGCATACGGAAAGAGATTGATCAACATTTGCTCAATCAACTGGACTGGCATGTGTCAAAAGGGTCCTAAATTAACGCTTAGTCTATTGGTGGAAAACATGACAGAAAATTGCTTTTTTAGTCCCTTGCCCTTCCATTAAATTTCAGCTACTAGTTGATACCATATATTATGGAGTATTTCCAGTTTGTTGAGAAATTTCTAATGTCCAAGATCTTTAAAAGTGGTTCAACCTCCTAATGAAGGTCACAACATAAATTCCACTTGATTTATTTTGGCGTTTATTTATTGCTTTGCTAAAATTCCTTTAAAATAAGTTCACTGTCGTCGTCAGCTAAGTAAGAATTAATTGTCTGAGATCCGAGCAGGTGTGCGGCGCTGTAAAGCCTCGGAAAATGTGGTGAGATAAGCGGTCTGAACGACTCGTTTATTGATTCGAAATATGCACATAAAATCGCCATTAGATGACATCACGGAACGCAGCGCCAATCGGCTGGAGCTTGTTCCAGGAAATTGCCGGAGGAGGAGTGCTCCAGAGAAATATAAAAAACAGAAACTGTAACAATTGTGGACCGCCGTCGCTAATTATAGTTGTCCGGAGTGGAGCAGCAAGTACGAGCGTAGAAAGTGACTCTGTCACAGTTGATTTATCAGCAGCAGCAGCAGCAAGTGCAGGTTGCAGTTGCGTAAGGCCCTGAACGCGTGGCCGCGAGTGTGTGGGTCTGTGCCCAATCCCGAATAGGGACCAAGGCACGTTCCGAGATAACACCGAGTGTCCACGAATTTAGGTAGCTCTGCCGCCGCGCCTTGTTTACATCACCATCTCCGCGCAGGCGCAACGTGCCGCGAAGCTTGACATCACTCACTACTCGCTACAAACTTGCTTAATTAATGATATACACTGCCATTGTGCTAGAAGAAGACTTGCATTGCGTCTTGCCATTGAAATGTGTGTGCGAAAAAAAGCAAAATAAATCTATGCAATCCGGAGGAGGGCGAGGGAATGGGAAAGGGGGGCCTGTGATCTCAGCATCATTAAAATCTGAACTGAAACCGGTTTCACTGTACATGCGACATAGTTGAAGTGGAAAGAAACAACAACGGCGCGGCTCTTGTTGTTTTTTTATTAGCCAGCAGTAACTTTGGAATTTTTACGAACTGATTAGGGGATCTGTTTCAAGTTTATCACCCTCTCCCATTGACACCAGATCAAGCCGCGTCTTAAGTTCACTTTCGGTGGCCTGCTGCCATTGCCTATTATTGCACACGGCATGTGGCACTTTTTTAGTAGCACTGGCACACCTGCGCCCAGGTAGAACCCATTCATTGCGAATAACTCAGGCTCAAGACTGGAAACCCGTTTGTCAAGGCACACGCACTAACCTAAAATCGCTGTCAACAATGTTCGAAAATCTCCGCGTTAGCGAGCTGCGTTAGCTCTTTTTTGTTGTTTCTGTTGTGTTCAATGGACACCGCACCGATGGAGCTTCGAGAGAAGCAAACCGAACGCCACGAATTGCCGCCAACGACTGAATAAGTCGTCGGAGAGCGCGAAAAGAGCCAAGAAAAATTCAAACACAGGTGTCTCGGCCAGGTATCGATAGTTTAGACCAGTGCGGGTGAGCTTTTTGGATCTCGAAAAATGCATTTGGAATTTCTAATATATTGTAAGCGTGCGTTTTGAAACCATTATTAGATTGACTTCCGAAATGGTCGAACGCCTATGTCTTTCTAAATTATACATATTTATTAAAATAATGTAACTTGTGTATGATGTCTTCTCTGCGCCTTCCTGAACTTCATACCCATTTTCAGTGATTTTATTGAACAATATTAATCTCTGTATAAACGTATATATTTTATAGGTATTCCAGTTTTAAACTCTGATTTTTTGGCTCTTTTTCACATCTTTTATAAACCTTGTCGAAAAATGGAGAACATCCGTAACGAATATTGGGAAACCCGCATAATTTTAAATTGTTAACGGATCGAAATTTTCCGGCCGGACGTTTCAAATAAAAATACCAACGTTAAAAAATACCAAATCGATGATATCTATTAAGATAGCTTTTTCTGCCAAACTAGAACGGGCACATTAACTGCTGACAATTGAATGAAAATTTTTAAGAAAAAAACTCATTTACGGAAAATGTGGTTAAAATTTATGATTTTCGCAGGCCTGCTAGCCTTGGGCAGCTGCGAGGTGGTCATCGGCCAGGACGAGCTGGTAGACGAGGTCTCCGGCCTGTATGTCATCGAAGGCCGTGTCTCGCCGCCAGACACCATCCCGAGGGGTCCTGGCTCGCCTATAAATAAGGAAATATCCAAGTGGCAGACGGAAATCACCGTTTCCATCAACGACGGCGAGTTCAAGGGATTCGTGCGCGAAGACGGTCAGTTCCTGATTAGCGGAGTGCCCTCCGGCAGCTATATCCTGGATGTCCACCATCCCGATGTGTTCTACGAGCCGGTGAGTGGCGAGGATTCTTCCTAAAGTTCAGCCAAATTACCCCTATAGTCCCCTTTAAAGGTGCGCGTCGAGATCAACCCGAAGGGAAAGTTCCGTGCCCGCAAAGTGAACTTTGTCCAGCCGGCGCAAATCATGCAGGTGCCTTATCCGTTGCGAATGAAGCCACTGATGCCCTTCAAGTACTTCCAGACCAGGGAGCAATGGAAGGTAAGTTAATCACACCTTTGAACTATTTCGGAAATCCCTAGTAACTCCTTTTGTTGCATTTGGTAGATTACCGACTTCCTGTTCAGCCCCATGGTCCTGATGATGGTTCTGCCCCTGCTGCTTATGCTGGTGCTGCCCAAGATGATCAATGATCCCGAGACCAAGAAGGAGATCGACAACCTGCAGTTCCCCAAGGTTAGTCCAAGGAACCTTCTAGATACTTTTAACATGATTAAAGCATAATTTCCCTGGCTTCACAGATGGGCAACGACATGCCAGAGATTAGCGAAATGCTGACTTCGTTGCTGACGGGCAAGCAACCGGAGCCCAAGGAGAAGAAGCCGGCTCCGGCCACCAGGCAAACGAAGAAGCGTAAAGAGCAGTAGCAGGGCGACTGTAGCATCAAACAGCGCGTAGCCTTAAGCCTAAAGTGAGCAGCGAGGTGCTCAGAGTCAGTCAGTTTTTGGAGTAATTAGTAAATTTTCACAATTAGGCAAAATCCGTTTTATTTAAGGAACCCAACCGTCTTTGGTCGTTTTGGTCCTACGCGCTCCTGCTCCTGCTTTAGCATTTTGGCGAGCAGCGAGTCCAGGTGCTCGCCAATGGACATGCCTAGTTGGAGGCAGTTGCGCATGGTGTCCCGGTGCATAGCACCGCCGCCTGTCAGGTGGGTGCCCGATATGAATGCCTCGCCCTTGCGCATGGATACGGACACAACCATGCTTACGGTGCTGCACACCTCCTCCTCGGCCGATGGGTCCACGAGGCAAAAGTCGCCGATCTTGCATACGGTGACCAGCAGGGGCACAGTGTCGATCCCAATGCGGGTGCAGTCGTACGGGTTGTCCGATATGATGAGGTCTGTGATGCCGGCGTCCAGCAGCGTTGCCGTCACTCGGGGCAGCTTTGTGTTGAACAGTGCCGCCTTTGCGGCCAGGGAAACGGCATCGTGAAGGTTGCCGCCGCACTCCAAAATCTATAGGATCACAGGTCATTAAAACAAAAGAAAGGGAAATTAAAGTGCCTTACCAGAATGTCTATGTAGAGCTTCCAGCACTGCTGACCCGGGATAAGGCACAAGGTGCGATAGTCAAACGCCAGCGGTGATTCGTAGGCGTTCTGAAGAGACAGCACCAGTTCCTGGGCCAAGTCAGAGCCTCCGCGTCCCTCAAACTCCGGCGTGGCATTAGCCGAGCTGCAAAGAGTACGGAAGTGAGGAGTATGCAAGACATAGGCCAACCCGACCTCTTTACCAGTCCACGAAGAACTCCAGCTTTCCAAACTCTGGTGTTAGCGGATCGGGCACATCGATTTCCGTTTTTACGCCCACCAGGATGTCTGTGTTGGCCAGGCGGAGGCGGGCAGAGCCACTAGCGTTGCTAACCAGTCCCGTCTCCAGCTCCATGGGTCGGTAATCCCTCCGAGAACGTCCGTCGCATCGAAAGTCCTCCTAAAAACGCATTAGTCAAGGAATATGCAGGTTGTCCGAGCAGCTCACCTCCACGCCATGAAGGATAAAGGTTTTCTCCGCCTCGCTCAGCGCTACATATGCCATGTTTCGGTTGTTTTAATAAACAAAATTGATTCTTAAACTAAATTAGCGCGTGTTGATTGTTGTTTAAGTGTGCGAGCGGTTTTAGTGTGACCAGCTGCCGTAGTATTATAAACGGAAAACCGGCGATATATTTTTAAAAACATTTAATAAAAAATCGATTTGAAACGTAAATTTTAAATAAAATTTATGTTGAGCTTTAACTGAACGTTGCTTTTAAAAATGATTAGTTGCCTTGAAACACATATCCAAATTCAGCTTAACATTTGCATAACAAGAACTGAACTGTAAATTGAATTGTAAATTGTAAATTTAAAATGGATCCCGACTTCGACTTTATCCAAAGGCCCATTAGCACCGGCGTGAGTATGCGAGCTATAATCAATTCATAAAGATCACATAATCATCCTGCTATTCAGACCACCATTATGGCTGTGGAGTTTGACGGAGGAGTCGTAATTGGAGCGGATTCCCGGACCAGTTCCGGCGCCTATGTGACCAATCGAGTCACCGATAAGCTGACCCGCATCACGGATAAGATTTACTGCTGCCGCAGTGGCTCCGCCGCCGACACCCAGGCAATCGCCGACATCGTTTCCTATTCGCTTAACTACCACGAGAACCGGACTGACAAGGAGGCTCTGGTCCTGGAAGCAGCTTCTGAGTTCCGCAACTTTTGCTATAACTATCGCGATTCCTTGCTCGCCGGCATCATCGTGGCCGGATGGGATGAGCAGAACGGCGGCCAGGTGTACAGCGTTCCGCTGGGCGGTATGCTAACACGGGATCCTTGCACGATCGGTGGCTCCGGATCGAGCTTCATCTACGGCTATGTGCGGGAGCATCACAGACCCAACATGGAGCAGGAAGAATGTGTAGAGTTTGTTAAGAAGGGTGGGTGGAAATCTCTATATTTGTTTTCATCATTTTTTGTTCTCATGTAAATCCTCCACAGCTGTCCAGCACGCCATTTACCACGATGGGAGTTCCGGCGGAGTGGTGCGCATCGGCATCATCAACAAGGACGGCTTCGAACGGCGTCTGTTCTACAACACAGAAAGTGGTGCCTCCGAGGTCTCAGGCGCTCAAAGTTTCATCATTGATCAAGTAACGGATTTATCCAATTAACATGTGATATTTTTGGTTTAATTGTAATAGAATAACAGATTTAGTAAATGAGTAAAAGTTTTCAAATACAATGCTATACTATCGACTGTCATTGGCGCAGAAAATCATCATTTACTATTTGAATGGCTATTTTATTTCGAAGTTTGGCAGTAACGAAAAGTGTTTTTAAGCAGTGAGAGAGAGCGAGAGGTCAGTGTTTCTCGACTGTTGACCTCTCGCTCTCTCTCATTGCTTAAAAACACCTTTCGTGGCTCTGAGTACTAGGCTTTACCTTTCATTTTAATAAGGGGACTTCCATAAATACGTTAATAAAATTATTCCATTTTGGCTTGGAAAAAGCTACAATTCCTGCTAGCCGCTATTTGGCAATTTATCCTGCATCTGTCAGTCGGAAATCGCTAGATCTAGTGGAAAAATAGCTAAATTAGCAACACTGGTTCTAGCATTGGTTTTTATTTCATAAGTCGTGAAGGAAAATCTGATATTTACAAAAATGGAGCTTTCTGAGGGAGTCAAGGAGCGTCTGGGAGTCGTCGTCGGCGCCGTGCAGACCACATTCCACTGGGGATTCGTGCCTCTTGTCCTGTATTTGGGTGAGTGCTTCTCATGTTTTTCTTGTTCCCGCACGCGGCTGGGAAGAAGAAGCACTTGCTTGCATTTGTTGTGGATAATAATTCTAATATTTGCAATCTCCACAGGCTTTAGGAAGGGAGCTGAGCCGGGCATGCCCGCACTGAACATTTTGAGTCTTCTGTGGCAATAGAAATTACCCCTCGACCGAGACATGTGAAATTCACGATGTGCTCTCCGCATTTTTGTTATGATTGGATTGCTGGGCACCTTCGTAGTACCTGCAGTTGTAGGAAATAAACTTATGTTAGATCAAATCTAAAATTGTTTCATGAATCCTTAAATTAACCAATTTTTCGGCGAAAATAGGAATTTGTAACGTAACGTGATAATCTTAGTGACGTAAGGAAGTTACGGAGCAGCTGCCAGCATTGCCAGACATCGCCCATAAAATTGGTGCTGCCAGATCGCTCGGGGAAAATTGCGCTCATCAAGGACGGCCACACTCGCACAGGTGCGGCCACACTGCAAATCCACACACACAAACGCGGATTTTTCGCTGCACAAAATTTGTATATTTAACATAAAATAAAGGCAATTAATACAAACAAACGGACGGACAAGAGACCTCGCAGTGCCGGCCACCGCGCTGAATACGAAATTATTGCAAATCGGCGGACGCTCCGGCTGAAATCACGTGATGAAAATCCGCCTGAAAAGTCGCCCTCGCCTCGTCCGTGAAATGTGAAGCAGTTTTTCCATCCAAATTGGGCGGAGTGGAAGTGAAGTTCTAGTTCTTGTTTCGGTGGGCCAAGTCCCCCGCTCGCGTCTTGTAAAACATATGAAAAGCAAATCAGAGATGCCCCCGCAAAATGTGAGAATCGGCGGGCGCGTGTCCTACGCGATAAATGCGCAATTCGGGTCCAATTAGTGGCTGTCTGCGGTCCTCTCCGCCTCCTGCTCCTTCTCCTGTTGCGGCAGCTCCTGCTGCTGCTCCTTCCGCAAAAATCGAGTGAAATCCGCGAGCCACAGACTTTGAACTTGCGCCGCGCTCTGTTTATGTCCATGTGTGTGCGTGTGCGTGCGATCGTGGAAAACAAAAGAAAAGCCCCAAAGCAGCAAACAATAACAATAGGCACACAGCGCTCGAGTCGCACTATCGATGCGCGCACAAAACATGTTATCTGTGCACCGGCTAATCTTCCTGGGCGCTCTGCTCGTCGCCGCCGCCTCCTCCGTCGTCGGTGAGTTCTGCTCCACATCCCTCTTTCCCCAACCAAAAAAAACCCCCGAAACCCCAAAGCAGGTGCGAAACTAACCTAAATTCCGAAAAAAAATCCATCTTCCCATCGCAGCCTCCCCAATCGAATGGGTGATGGACACCAGCCAGAATGGCTCTCGGACTGCCGAACCCGCCGTTGCATCCCGCGCCAGCAAATGGCAGCCGACCAGGGCGCCAGCGGTGAGAGCGGCGAACGGAACAGCTGGCCAGGCTTATCAGTCGCCATCGTCGTCGCTGTCCGCTGATAACAGGAGCCATGACAGCAACAACAACAACAGCAGCAGTGCTGTGGCCATGCTGCTGCCGCAAGACGGCGACGGACCTGGAGCTCTTGCTACGGCCGCTGCCACCCAGCTCCCGCTCTACGTTGCCCAGCCCAGCGCCAAGAAGCCAGAAAGTAAGTCTAGCTTCTAGAGCACACTCGGAGAAAGTAACCTTAAAGTTCTTCAGAATTTTATATTTTAGTTATTTTCGAATTAAGTTCAGCATAAATAAGATCTAGTTTCTATTTCCTATCTAAACTATAAGGATTAAATTACTATTTACAGTCAAGCTCAATTTCTTTATTCAATAACAATTTTTAGAACATTCTTTTAAGACTTTTTCTGAGTGCATCTCGCGTGACTGTAACACCTCTAAGACTCTGAATGCTCCTAAAGGCCTTCTCCGTCTCCGATTCCATTTCCATTTCCATCTCGTGACGTCAGCTCGACGCGGTGTCAATGAGCTGAGCCAGACAGCTCTCGTGGCCCACTCCAACGCTGCATTGCCAGCAGACACCCCCACGTCTGGATGCATTTGCTCGTTGCACTTGCAACTGCAGTCGGCAAAAAAAAAAAAAATAAAATAAATAACGCAGGCCTAAGCACCGTGCCCGGAGACCGGGGTTCGGGGGAAAGGGAAAACTGGTCGCATTGTCTGGCCCTCCACTTTGCACTTGTCTTCTCCGCGTCTGCTTTGTTAATGCTAAATGGTTTTGTTTTTGTTTCATCACGCTCTCGGCGGTGTCAGTGGATGTGGCTCTGGCGCTGGCTGTCTACTGGGCCAGCGTGTGCCCGTCCAGGTGCCCCGTGGGCATGGTTATGGCAAATCCGCGCTTTCCAGCGCCGAAGGAGATGCCAATCAGCGAGCGTGTGATTTATGGAGCTCTCCGTTCTCTAATTAGTTAATTTCTGCCAGCACCTAATTGATTGATTTGCCTCAATCGGATTTGCGGCATTTTCTGAATCCGAGAAGATGGGTTTCGCCAAACGGTGGGGTTGGATGACGTCTAGATTATTGTAAAGATGTTTGTTTTTAATGAAAACCTCAAGTTATACGCTTTAAATGTCTAGGGAACTTTGAATTTAGCTCGAATTATGTTTATTTAACCAAATTTACTGATTTAACAGTAAATAATATGAAACATATAAAAATTAACGTTAAAATGAGCCGATGGCTTAATGTAATGCTGTGTATATCTTTTGAAATAAAGCCTCCTTCGTGCTAATTAATAATTACACCAAATTTGATGGCTCAATTTCATCACTCGCAGAAAAATGTTAACCAAATGTTTATGATTTGCACTTGTGTATTAATTAATTTAAAGGGAATATTCTGTGGGTTTCAGCTTGTAACAAATGACAAATATCTAATAAATAAGTCTACTAAATAGGGGTTTATTTTCATGATTTTCCTTCCTTCTTGCTCTTAACAAACATACTTTCTCCCAATTTTATTTTGGTAATTGCTCTCATCAACGTTCCCTTTCTCTCTATGATCCCTAGAACTTATCAAGTGCCACTGCGACATCTGCAAGGATACGAACTACGTATGCGAGACGGATGGCTTCTGCTTCACGTCGGTGGAGAAGAACTCGGACGGAAACATCGACTTCAGTTTCAGGTGAGTTCCGCCCCCGTTGCGTAGGTTAGCACTTTTCCCTCGAGAGCAACAGATCCATGTGAATGTGATGTGTCTTTATGGTCTGCCGCGCGGTGCAGATGCCTGAACATGTCGCAGAGCTTCCCGCCGGGCCGCTTCATCTGGTGCAATGAGGGCAGGAATGGCGGCCCCACCGCCCGTCCGGTGGCCCGGCGTGGTGGACACGCCTGCTGCAACGACCGCGACTTCTGTAATCGGGATCTGCAGCCCCTGATCAAGAGGAGCAAGCCGACCAGGCTCAATCCGTCTCATATCGAGTTTGAGGACGGGCGGCAGTCGGTGACCGTCGAAGGTGCGTGCGCTTCTGCACGTGTTTCGCTCCTCCAAACCCCCTTCTCTGACTCTGACCCCCAACCACCCCTCTGCCTCTCTCTCTCTGTCTGTTCACTCGCACGTCGTTCGCAACAAATTAAACCAAGAAACCAAAAAGAGTTGCCCAGTTTGATCGTTCCTTGGACTGCTTTCCACCCAAGTTTGCCCGTTGAGTTGAAGTTTTTTGAGATGATCATAACCCGCAAATGCAGAGCACTACTAATGAATACCTTCTGAGAACCAGAGCGGCGTTTTATAATTCGTTTTAGATATAATTATAATACTTTTATTGCTACTAACCAGACTGAAATCTCAATTAGCAACACAAGCCGAAAGACACCAAAGGTCCACCAACAGAGGGGCAGCAGAAGCAGCAGCAAAAACCAACCAACAACCAATGCCAAGCAATACTAATTTGTTTTTTAATTGTTATATTTTCTCTCTATCTCCCCCCGCCGCTCCCCCCCTCGCTACCCTTCGCGGCCCCCCTCGAAATTCGAAAATCCTCCTCGTATCCTCGCTCGCTCGCTCGTTGAAATGATTGCAAATAGATGCATGGAGATGAAATACGATATGCGGCGTATTCCCTTCGAGTGCCTCACCAGTAGCCTCAAGTACGATACGTATAGGATTGAGTGTTGTAAGAATGATTTCTGCAATAAGAATGAGATAATGAAGAGGCTATTTGAAACAGGTACAGCAACATTCAAGTAACCACAACCAACAACACACAACAACCAACAACAATACAATTTCTCTCCTTAGTTTGCACTTCTCTTTCTCTAAACAACCAACCACTCTCTGCCTAATTATGTGCACTGCATCTGCAATATAAAAACAATAATTAATAATCAAGTAATCTGTAATAATATACTTTTTTTTTTTTGGTTTAGACTAGTCTGTTTTTATTTCTATTCCTCGTAGGCGCCGAGTCTTCTATTTATCTTAACTATTTGCACTTTTTTATTCGCTTTTCGGGCCTTCTTCCACCCCTGTCCTCCTCCTTATTTGTTTCCTAACCTACCACCTGTTTTTTTTTACCTTTTACTTTACTCTTTGCTTTCCCTGTGGAACACACACACACACACGCCCTAAATCTTATACGGAATCCAGCTTACACCTTATCCTAATAAATTACACGTAACTCTATGCATGCCCAAGTATCTTTGCCTATTCGAATCGAATGTTTGTAGTTTGTAGATAAATATATATACATATTTCTGACTTTCCACTTAGGGGGCGTTACCTATTCGATTTTCCCCTCTGGCAAGGTCTTTTGCTCTGTTTTGTTGAGGAAACTTGCACTTTCCTCAAGCTTTTCCACTATTCTATCAATATGGCAAGTTATCGAAGTGAAAGTGTGCTCTCTCTGTCTCGAAGTTCCTTCATGACTACTCAGATCTTAAAGAGAATAAGGATTACTGATGAAAACTGGAGAATTTCCTAGTTAAGCTGTGTTTCCCTGGCCCTTAGTTTGTATTTTCAATTGGTTTGTTGTATTATTCAACTCCTCGAACGTTAAGCAAGGAACTGACCTGGTATAGGAGTAACTCCCACCTCTCCCGCATCTGGCAGTGGTTTCCCCTCCAACATTCTACCCGGTTTAGACTCTGCTTATTGCCTCTGCACTCAAAAAACACTATGGAATCCACCTGCTGCAGCTGAATATCCACCTACCTGGCCCCTACCCCGTACCCCGTTCCCCTGGCTGAAAATGTTTGCTAAACTCTAGCTTGTAAGTGGTAACAAAAGCTGCTTCGCAACAACTGCACACCACCCGCAACAAACAACCAACAACCAACAACAACAGCAACAAGAACAACTCCAAGTGCTAATCTTAATCCCCCCAAAAATCCGCAAAATCCTAGAACGTAACTTAGATGTAGTACTAAACCAAACACCAGCTAAAAGCAACCCAGTAGTTAAACGCAAACCCCAACCAACTAAATATTATGTATGTAGATGCCTGCACGCAGGCCACTTGCCACCCGAAGATCCGACCTCGTGCAAAGTCAATTCGCTGACAGCCGCCACAAAGTGCTGCAACACAGATATGTGCAATACGCGTGAGAATTACAGTGGTGTCCTACCAGGTGAGATCAGCAATGCACCACCACTCGAAACCACCCAAAAAAAAAAAGAAAATATATATCCAACCACCATCGAAGCGCAGCCACGCCCATGCCACATTGCACCACCTCATTTGCGTAGTTTTTGTCTTTTTTCTCTTTTTTTTTTTATTTTTTGGTATACTCAAATTTGTAACACATTGAATTCATACAAGAAAGGAACATACATATAGACGCATAAGCATACCTACCTGGCTGACACACACACATTCGCGCACACACACACACACCCACTCGCTTTCAGCGCCCACCTGTCCCCCAGCCACAGCCCCGTCGCTCGTCCACGTCCTTGTTCGTCCTTCGAGAGGGGAGAATAGGTATAATAAGAATATGCCGTGTTCCCGAGTTCCATTCCGTTGGAGTTTTAAGAGAAATGTAAGCCTAGATCCTAATATTATTATTATTGAAGTTAAACTTAATGATAAAGTGTGTATTCTTTAGCCTAGTACTAACATCGACGAAAAAATTTCGTGAGCGGAAAATTTCAGACATTTCGTTCGGTCGGGTACTAAGATGAACGAAATTTCGTGAGCGAAAAAATGTAAAGCTTTGCCATATCAACCAAATAAACAGCTTTGCTTCCGTAAGCGAAATAAATCAATTGTATTTATGCACGCAAAATGCAGGGCA
>JAEIIF010056616.1:0-23220 GCA_018874455.1 Drosophila trapezifrons | reverse complement strand
GGTTATCACGTGTGCTTCACACGCACAAGGTCCCCGGTTCGAACCCGGGCGGGAACATATAATATTCTTTTTTGTATCTCTTCTAATATTTTAAAAGCAATGAAACTATTTTTTTCCTATAGCGGAAATGGTAAAATTTAATTATTTATATCTTACTTTTTATATCTAGTTTAATATTTTCAGAATATTGCTGAATACCAAAGAATATATTTAAAGGACTGTGACTCAATCTATAAAAACTGGAAACCATGGGTCTAATTTACTATTACTCGTTGAGGTAAATTCCAAGGGTATAGGAACATCGAATTTTCCCATGATAACATCCATTCTGTTTTACTTTAGTATTCCTAATCTTTGTGTTATCTCAGTTTTTAGAGGAACTCTAGAAAAAATTAAATGTCTAATGATGTGAGCTGTAATTTGTTAAAATCTATTTAAGACAATATAGTTCTACTAGAGTGTCCCATAATACAAAAACATTCATTAGATTTTATAATTATGCATTGTTAAAGCATTGGAGGCGGTCATCAGCGTCTTTTCGATTAATTTTCCTAAAGATTACTTTACTTATATTACGATTTTTGCTGTTAAATAATCATAAACGGATATAAATAGAAACAGTGACTGTCCCAACAGCTCGTTCGCTCATGACGGGCTCTAAACCGTCCGATCTTCAAGCGTTTCCGTAGTGTAGCGGTTATCACGTGTGCTTCACACGCACAAGGTCCCCGGTTCGAACCCGGGCGGGAACAGTCGAGTTTTTTTTGTTTATTTTATATTTTTATTTGTATTTGATTAGAGGTGATAGGTGACGAAAATATTTTTATTGACTTGTATTGAGGCAGGTTGTGGTCCAGGGTATCGATCAACCATATCAAGTTAAGAAAATTGTGAAATCTTTATATATTGATGAAATAATTAAAAGAATTCAGCAAACATAAATCTATATTAGTATAGAGAGTGATTATTATAAATAAGTGTAAGTGATAACAGCCAACTATTTAACTCAGAATGATGCTGTAACAGTTTTTCCCCTTTAATAATAAATTATCGACATGGCGCTGAATAATTGTAAATGATGAGAGGACCCTTATATCACAAGCTTTATCGTTTAACAATTCAAATACGAATATTTAGTACAGACTTTATTTATGTATTTTTTTTTATCATTAGTTTTCTTTTTCATTTCCAAGAACCGCCTTTAAATCTCTCAAAAAACGCTTATAAATGCTAACATCGTCAAAATAACATAAGCATAAAGCTTTCATGTATTATCTTAACATAACATAAGTATGTTCATATGCTGGAGCTTAAAGCTTTTACATTTACACTAAGCAACACAAGTGAGGAAACAAGTTACAATTCTAAAACACACATTCTCTGTTGGTGAAATTAAAGTATAAATACTTTTCTTGGAAACACTTCGAGTGACTCAACATTTTCAGGGCCAACTTAAAACTCGCCTGACCTTTTTGACTTCTCTCCGCAATTACACAGAGCTCTCACTTCTCTCCCTTAAAAGGAGCTTTTCTCTCTTTCTCTCCAGGTACTTACCACGCGTTTAGCCAAAAAAGCTCGGCATAAACAAAACACTCGGAGCTTTCGGGTCCCACGCACGGCAGCAGCAACAATGTGAAATTGGCGATTATCAGCGCACTAATTATACAATATTATGATTTATAAATGTGGTAAATCATCGCAGTAAGTACAAATTGTAATTTAAGAACTTCGAGAAACACATTGGACAGCCGAACTGATAAATTATTGAACATTTATAGTAATAAGTCACGCACTTTGCCGGTTGGAGGGAAACCATTCGCGTCCGTCAGCTGTGAAAGCTCAATGCCAACTGAGTGCTTATTATATATATGTGCGCTTTTTGAAGAGCAAGTCGTAGGAAAGAGAGAACCGGCGAAAATAAACTTTATGCAATTGCTCACGTTTGTTTACCAAGTGTTTCCCAGTTAATGATAAAAAAAACTCTATGGATGAATGAACTTATCAGGCGGTCGCATCACCATTGATAATTTCGGGAATGTCAAGCACTATTATTTAATCACCGAGTAAGCATGAGAATTACCAGCTCCATAACGTACTTTGTTCAGTTTCGGACCGTAATTGCGGGTTGGAACAACGGACACATGTTGAGTCGAATCGAATCGAATCGAATATCAAACATCTACAAATGGCGTTACAAAATCAAATAAGCGCTTTTGTGAATCACACAAATCAATTAGCTTTGGTTCATTGGGTTCTAATTGCGTTACATCACTGGCGAACCGATCCCACTCGAGAGCTAGTTAAATAAATGCAGTCATATAACTTCCTGTAAAAATTTTACTACCTATAAATAAAATACGACCTTCTGTTGTTATACGAGGTACCCAGTAGGTACAAAGCTTTGTGAAGGTATTATGACTTAGTGCCAACCGAAAATGTTTATAAGAAGATGAAGGCATCTCCAACCCCATTTGTTTATTTTTCTGTATAGAACAAATCGCAGAGATACGCCACCTACTTACCAGAATAAGCATAAATACCACATGACCCTAGGGATGCATTCCCAATTCAGCATGTTGTAAGCGAGAGATTCAGGTACCTCAATCGAACACTGCCTCGTTCCATATATAATTCTGTACTCTTTTCTCAGGTTGGTATTTCTCTCTATGCAATTCGATATCTTAAGATATACATAGTCTTAAATTTTAATAGAAAACAAATATATATAAGAAGATATTAAATTAACCGAAATGTGCGGATGCTTTTTGAAAATTTAAGTAAAATTGGATGATAAACATAAAAGATATTAGTCAATTAGGTTGCAAACCTATTTTCTAACTCGCTTGCACTCGCCTAAATATCTGAGTAGTGCTTCAAACCGCGGGTTCAAAACCCGGCTAAGCGATCCAAGATAGGGATAGAGCACCGTGATGTTGAATTCGCACTAAAACGAGTGTCTTTTAATTTAACACTGAAAGCCCTGGGTATCAATCAAAGATGTTGTCTTCACACACTTTATTTATAATCTTTAAATATTTAATAATTTAGTCAACAAATGCTTCACATCAGAGCAATGGGCTGCGGTTAATAAATAGGACACTGCACATAGAACAGGAAGAGGAGGGGGAGGGACATTAAGAGTACATAGACTAGTGTTACCTAAACCTAGGCTACAGTTACGGCTAAGGTGGATTGGGTGAATCGGCTAGACGATCAGTCCCTCGTATGATCGCGTATCCAGTCCAGATATTCGGTGACGCGTGTATAAACACCTAAGATGAGATAATGGTATAATAATAGCTAAAGAAAAGAGGGATATTGCTTACCTGGATAGCCAGGTTCACCACACTTGTTGCCAAAGGAAACCACTCCCAGCTGGACCCAGTGGGAGTCGTATCGCATCATCAGCGGACCGCCAGAGTCGCCCTTAAAAGATAGGAAATACAGAAAATTAATTTCGTTCTTAGACAGTATCAGCTGCGTTGACTGACCTGGCAGGCATCCACCCCGCCATCCGAATATCCTGCGCAGATAAAGTTCTCGTTGATGGGCTGGAAGTAGCTGCGATCGCAGTCCTCGTTCCGCCAGATGGGCAGCTCCGCCTGCCGCTGGCTGGTGGACTCCTTGCCGCCGTAGTATGTGGTGCCCCAGCCCACGACGGTGGCCCTGCGCCCTGGCAGGCGTTCCTTGGGCGGCATCCGAACACCCTTTGGCAGGCACACGGGTATCACGTACTTGGATTTCCGCACCGGCTTGTCCAGCACCAGGATGGCAATGTCGTTGTAGAAGCCAATTCGTGAGAAGCTGGAACCGAGAAATATATTATTAATATTTGTTTATATTTGCCATTTAAGGATGGATGACTTACCGCTCGTGGGTGCGCACTTCTTTCACAGCAAAGGTCACGGGATCAGAGGGCTCGGCATCCGTGGACAGATCAATGTCACCCAGCCGCACCGTGAACTGTCGGGCAGCGAATCTGAGAGAAACAGGAAGTTAGTATTCTTCGAAAGGAACTTAACCTATAACACTCACGGCTTCTGGCGAGAATCGCGGGTGCAATGCGCCGCCGTCAGGATGTACTTGGTGCCGATCAGGGAACCGCCGCACCAGAACTCCGTTCGCTTGGGTCCATGCAGGAAAATGGCTGCCATCCAAGGCCACTGGCCGTTCGGGGCCTCCACGCCGCCCACAATTCGACCCGTGGAGTACTCCTGCTGGCCACACTCGTCGGGGTCCACGATATTGTTACCGATCTCATCCAGACCCTCCGGCTCCAGCGGCACCTCGGTCGTCGTGGTCGTCGTCGTCGTTGGTGGCTTCTTCTGGGGAATGAGCACTAAGCCCGAGGTGGGCCGCGTCGTGGGTCGCAGTGTCGTCCTTTTGGTCACCTGGGAGGCTTTCGTGGTGGTGGTGGTGGGCGGGGGTCGTGTGGTCAGCTTCAGAGGCCGTTGAGTGGTCAGGACCGTTGAGCTTTCGGATGACGCAGAGGACGAGGACAGGGGACAGCATACTCCGGGCACGAAGAGGCTCTTGAAGCACAGCGACTCCCTCAAGCTGCTGAGATTCAACAGCAAGGCTGGACAGCTGCTGAGATCCTCACAGCGTCCCGGTCTTCCGCTCGGCGTCTTGCAGTAGTTCTCCACATCCTTGGCCGTTCCAGCCTCATCACTGGCCACCGCCAGCTGATCCAGGGGCCTCAGAGTGGTGGAAGGCACCGCGGTCGAGGTGCTGGTTGTAGTGCGCGGCGTTGTGGGAATCTTGATCTTCTGCTGGGACTGCTGAGCTCCCTGGACCGCTTGGATCTGGACTGCCTCCTCGTTGGGTTTCTTCACCTTCTGCTTGTTCTTATTCTTCTTCTTTTTCTTCTTCAGCTTGAGCTCCTTGTTCTCCACGAACATGGGCGAGTGATCGTCCAGCCCGATCCTCTTGGTGGCGACCTGGACTACGCTCAAGTTGGCTGGCTTGCCCGCTGGCAGTAAACTATTGGCAGAGAGCGTAATGGGCAGAGTGTCCAGCAGCTTGCCAGAGACTCCGGGAAGGGCTTCCGATTTGCCCAGGGGAGAGGAAGTGGAAGAAGAGAGTACCTCCGTGGCGCTAGGCACACTCAACGTAGAGCTGGAAGAGCTCTCACCTTGGCCCTTGTCCTGGCCCTTTTCCTCACTCTTCTCCACACCCTCCGTCTTGGCCTGATCCTGTCCGCCACGTGTTATGTCCACCAGCATGTGGCCCACATGGTTCAGAGCTCCCAGGGTCTCCGAGATGCGATTAAAGGTGGACTGCGAGAGCAGTCGTGGCAGGGACTCGTTGCTGCCCTCGGTCTGCTCCTCATCGCTGTCATAGTACTCGCTGGAGCCCTCGACGTCGTCGTCGTCCTCCTCATCGTAGGCCGAACTGGACTGGCTACTGGCGGAGGAGCCACTCCCCGTGCTGGCCGAGCTCTGGCTCAGGCCTAAATCCTCACTAAGCTGGCGGCCAAGGCGCCGGTCATGCAGGTGCGGCTGAAAGAAAGACGCTGCCTTAAGGGTTAAAGTTGTGAATGCCCGTGACACTGCGCTGCGCATCCTTGTGGCACTTACCGTCGTTGGTCAAGTGAAGGGGCTGCTCCTCGTCAAGGGAGTCATCGGCCTGGGCTCCAGCTGGGAGTAATGTTCCTGCGGTGAGTACTGAAAGGTAAGGTAAGTCATTAGTTTGTGAATTATATTGAAAAAAACGTTTTATTTAAGCTTTAGCATCAGATATAGTTGTAAAAAGTTGTAACCTCTTTATTGCGAGCACCATTTATTGAATATTTAATTATAAATAACTAAAATTGTATTTCCCGCTGAGTAAAATTCATATCTATAGATTATACCCACGATAAATATAGATACTACAATAATACCGATGCATTTTAGTTGCTGTTATCATATATATTTGTTTTAAAAAGGTATTATTCCCAGTGAATTGTTATATAAATGCATTCTGTATATCTGGTTGATAAGAAGGCTTAATTGCTGATTGAATTATTTGATAAAGCAACTATTTATACCTACACTTATATATAGGGGAAGTAATGATTTTGTACATCTCTTACTTAGACAAAACTTTATCAGAAGTATCTTTTAATCATGGACATTAAATGCACCAGCAACTGGTAAGTGATGCGTTATGAAACTCACTGTCAGTCCAAAACCAGGAAGCACTCGAAGATCCGCTAGCTCCTAACTGACCTAGCTCACTTCGAATCGAACAATGGCCCTATGCAAAATCGCCGTCGCTTTGGCGTCTGTTGATGTAATGTCACAAATTGGCATTACGCATCCGCCCCCTTGTCCCTTAAATGGGAAAGTATGTCGCCGGTTATGACTCCAGTACTCCCCCGCCACCCCGTTCCCCCTGTCCGCCCATCTTAGCCCCTTTCCGCTGTCGTTCAACTGAAGCGCTTAATGTTTATTTAGCAGTCTGTTTACTTTGCTTGGCTGCCGTGACATAATCGGAGTCGTCCGTTTGGCTTGGTTTGCTTTGGTTTTATTTTTGTTTCGGGTTCCCCTCCTTGCGGTTTGCTTAATGACTTGACATTTTTCCACGGGCAAGATCTCACCGAAGAGGAACTTCCTCGCGGGTTATTCTTTATGTAAGTGGACGTCGCTGCTCAAGGTCGGCCAAAGGAGATTTCACCTCGCAGCTCGGCAGGAAAACAATATTGATTATCTGGCTGTGATTTGGGTTAAGCTGCTACAGTTACGGTTTAATATCTCGCCCCTTTCTGCTTTATTTTCTGTATTTTCTTATTTTGTTGTTTTTTGCTTTTATGCCCTGATACGAACGCGGCGGCTCATTAACATTTTTCGAGGTGTGCACTGCAACTTTGCCACTTTCACTTGGAATAAAATTGCCCATACCAAATGGCAATGCTTTATTTTGTGTTTCAGTTGTTGTTGCTGCTGCCGGTGCTCTGCTCCCCAACACAATGAAATGCTGGCCAATTATAGGGCTTATATAGAAATGATTTCTTGGGAAAAAGTGAATGCCCCGAAGGCCCCTCGACGGACTAAGCACATTCGCCACATATAAGCATGCTCTCTTTTCGGTTCATTGTTCATTATTCGGACTCTTTTGCATTTTTGACCCAAAAAAGTGTCACACATTCCGCGAATAGCGAAGAAAAGGTGAAAATTAAATCATTATTATTATATTATTATTAAATTAAATTAAATAGATGTACAAAGGCAATGCCCTTATAGTATCTAATGTCTTAGGAAGCATATTTTTGTCTATGAAAGCTAGGAAATGTACATTTTCGTTCTAGTTTTGGTTTATGATCATAATAAAATAATGTGCCGCTAAGACGGCCATTAAGGCACGCCCATAAATGTTGGATTATGGCTATAAACAATTAACTACTTCTAGTTGAAATAAAAGGTCTTAAGCAGTTTATTACTTTCTGGCGCTAAAAGACATAAAATTTCAGTTTTTATTTAAGCTAGAGAGGTTATAATGTTGTTTCTTTAACTGTATCTATGCCAAACAAACTTTTTAATATTATAAACGCATTTATTAGCATTTAATTTTGTAAAACACTGCTTTATACATTGTTTGAACGAAAGAAAGAGTACTTTGGGCCCAAACGAAAGTTAATAGTTCAACCCTACAGGCTGTATTATTTATTTTAGAAAATTAAACACAGACTTGGAATTTCCTAAAGTAACAACAAGAAAAAAATTCCCTCCAAAGCCTTGGTGGTAAATCCACCCATAATCCAATTAAGAGCCGGCCGGGAGTTTCGTAAGCTCCTAACCAAACGATTTTCCAGTAATTGCTTGGCAAACGAAAGTGAAAATAATCCAAGAAAAGGCATTCGACGCTGCTGCCGTCGCTGGAAAAGTACCAACTAATCCGAGCCGAGAGGCAGAGGACGAGGAGGGACAATCAGAGAAACTGGCAGCTGCTTCCGAATCCGCGGAGATAACATTAAATTGAACACTTCATGGTCAGGCGGCACATCAGCATCAGCAAACCCGCCTGGACTGGAGATTTTGGCAAGCCACACGGCCAGCGTTGACAAGTTTTGTTGTAGTTTTTTTTGTAGTTTTTTTAAGTTGCATAATAGATGGTCAAGCCTGGCGCTGCTATAATACCGAGAAACACGTACGAAAGTGTACTTGGGCGCGGGGAGATCTACAATTGGCCTTGGTGTCTCCGTGTGTGTGTGTGTGATTTGCATGCCAGCTGGTTTCTTTCGGCTCTGACGTCACCGAGCGGAAGCTTTATTGGCAGCAAAGTCAAAGAAAGTTGCAAGCAGCCTCGCGTTGCACGAATAACGATTGAAATGGGGGGAAAAAACACTCCCATCATCGGCTGCATTCGAGTTCGTTGCCTAAGTCTTTTGTTTTCCCTTGTCCATTTATTTATTTATTTTTTGCGCAGCACATTAGCACAAATTAACCATAAGCCGCACATAAATGGTTACAACATTTTCAAAATCGATTTTGAGATGCCCAAAACTAGGTTAATTATGCGTTAATTTCGGGGCCCCAGTTCCCGTGGTGTTTTTTATTGTGAATACCAACCCAGGCAGAGCAGAAATGGCGTCGTCTGCATCTTGCCGAACATCGAATGCTTAAAATGCAGTTTCCGTTTCTCAGTTTACAAAGCCGTTGAACATTTGCCGACAATTTTACGTAGTTTCGTTCACTTTTTTGTTTACTATTATTTAACACACTCGACGAACGGCGGACTCTACGCGACGCGATGACGAACGAACCCAACGAAAACGACGCTCAACGAAAATGAAAGTGTTAAAAAGTGTTAAGCAGCAGCGACGTTTTATTTTTTTATCGGTTTCAATATCTCGGCTCTGCTGGGCCACAATTTAGCCTTGGTGTTAACTTTTACGAACTGGCAATTGCTTTAATTGAATTTTGTAATATTTATTTTCATTTCCTTCGCCGCTCCGATTGCGAAATGCAAAAATTTCACTTTTACGCCTTTTGCTCGAATTAAATCACCACCGAATGCTATTGACTCGAGTCCAATTGCAGTTGATTTTATAATTTGGGCCTTTATAGGGTTGGTTTTTTTTAGTTTTTGGGATTCAGAGCTGGAGCTGGAGCGGTGTTGAGCGGCCTGCTTCCGTGTGCCGTTGCTGCCCGAGTTCGACTGAAATTGAAACTGAAACTGCAGAAGACAAAACGACGCGGGCCGAAGACACAGCCAGCAGCAACAACATAACATTTTGTGGCGTCGTTGTCAGGCAGCTTTGGCCTTTACTCCCCTGTTGTTATTGTCGATGGAGCATTTCGTTTCGTTTTCGTTTCGGCTTTTGTTGGGAAGATCGGCAGCGATGCAGGCGGGCGGCTACGGGGGGAACTTAAGAGGCGCGACGGTAGCCGCGAGGTTGTCAGCTGGGTTTTTACTTTCTTCAAACTTCAGGCTCACTCGCGAGATCTCTCTCTCTCTCCCCCTCTCTGTCTCTGATAATTCTAAACTATATTTATATTATTTTCAAAAATATGTTACCATCGCGAGTACCCTTGAAGAGCAGACTCATTGAACCCCAAGCTAATTTGCATTGAACACTCGCCCACATAGTGCTCAACCTCAGGTATTCCCGCTGTCCACAAAAATATAATATTTTTGCGCAACCTTAGCTTGTTTTTCCGCTCTCGAAGCCTCCGCCAATGCAATCCACTCGGTCGAGTACTGTGTGTGGTTTTTGGGTGAATCATGGTGTGGTTTCCCCAAAACGAACCGAACTCTTTTGGCCTGGCCTACATCAAATGCAAATGGTTTAACCGAAAAAGCATACATGATTGATGGTCGTACGAGGCAGCGAGGAGAAACCCGACAAAAAATTAAACAAAAATTTAAGTGGAAATAAGTGATGGTGGTAAATAATTACAAGGCCTTAAAGAAGATACTACGAAGTATTATCTTCTGTCTCTGATCTTGCAGATCTTTTATGCACGCATATCTCCTCCATAATGTCATCTTATCTGCGACTCAATTGGTACATTTTGTCTTCGTTTTTTAACCTTTTTTCACTTTATTGCTGCGGCGTCACTAACGACCGTGAAAAGGAAAAAGTGTAGAAGAGCGTGTGACCAACATAATTAATTGGGTATTCATAAGTCTGTAGCTCCGCACCCGCCGGCTGCTCCACGACTCACTGACTGGGTAGAAATCCGAGCAAGCCCCATTGTTCGACCCAATGTTGACACCTTTAAAAGAAAAAGCAGCGCGAAATAAACTTATAACTACTCTTGAATAAAAGCCAAAAAAAGCAACAAGAAAAAGGTGTTAAAAAATGAATGGTCTGGCCAAAACGGCTGAGAAACTATTATGCGAAAAAACAGGCCAACTGGGGGAGGGTAACATCTTTGTTGGCAGCAAAAGTTTCCATTAACTTAGCTTTTTTAAAGCTTTTATCTAGCTTTGGGATTCAGTTCCCGAAGGGTTTAGTTCATCTTCACAACCAGAAAAGCTCCCACTAATAGTGTCCGAGTCCTTGCCACTTGGTTTAATGGTTTCTCTATTTATTTACAATTAAAAGCATTTGTTGGAGACATTAAATTACAATTCACTTAATCTACAGCAGCTACAACGTCACTTGATTAATTTTAAGCATCTTAGGAATTGAATTGATAATTTGTAATTCGTCTTGAGTTTTTTTTACGTTTTGTGGTTCAACAATCATCTAAGTTTAAAATTCATTGACTTAAAGCTTGTGCGTGAAAGCTTAAGAGTAAATCTGCGGTATGCGCTTCGATATATGCGAACAATCAACGTTTAACACTCGGATGGAGCGACAGAGAGAGCCAGCGAAAGTGTAGTATGTACAGGTCAGAGGTCACGGGGGGTCAGAGGTCGCCGTTCTGGCGCCGATCTTACAGATACTCGTAGAACACACACCAATAGATGCCATTGAGGCTGGCAAAGAGAGCGGGGAACAGGACGCGCGAGGATCGATCGATGTAGATGGCCCGCTTGAGCCGCTCCTGGGCGGGGGTCAGCTTCGGCTTGGGCAACTCCGGGTCCGGCACCGACGGCGGCTGAGCTGGTGGCGGTGGAGCAATTGTCGGGGTCAAAATGATGCGCGACTCCTGGCGCGGAATCCAGGGCCCATCAGCGTCCAGCGGGGGACGAACCACACGTCGAGTGGTGGTCACAATCTGTAGAAAGATAAGGGTATAGTTTGTAAGATTTACCCCAACGATTTCCCACTTACCCTCTTGTTCTTGGTCATCTCATCGAATATTTTCTCGATCTTTTCGATTTTCTCATCGGCCAAGGGCAGCATGGTGGCCTGCTTGCTGCCCGCTGTGCCGGCACCTCCCGGCGGGGCGCCCTCACCCTCCTTCTTGGTCCCATCCCCCGGAACCGGCTTGGGCGGATAGGCCATCGGCTTAGGAATGGGCGTGTCGCTCAGGACGATGTTAATCAGACAGTACTCCATGAGAGCCATGAACACGAACACCGTGCAGACGGACATGAAGGCGTCCACGGCCTTGAGATAGGAAACCGGTGGCAGCGACGACTGCGACTTGGCGTGCTGCGTGGATAGGGTGAGCAGCGAGGTGACCCCGAGCGTGACACGGGCAGGAGCCGCCTCCGGCTTGATCCAGAAGGAGACCCACGACATGATCACGATCATGCAGGTGGGTATGTACGTGTTGAAGACGTAGTAGACCAAGCGCCGCTTGAGAGTAAAGACTACCTCCAGGCAGGTGAAGTTGCCAGTGGAGTAGACCTGGGTGCAGTCCGCCGTCTCGTTCCGGATTAACGCCACCTGCGGCAGCTCGATGTTCTCGTCCACCACGAGCGGTGTGGTGGGGTCCCACTGGAAGATGAGGTCGTCCGTGGTGTGGGACACTAGATATATTTATCGTTTATTATAAGAAATATATAGATAAATAATGTTAAATTCTTACGACTCTCCATTTGCAGCTTGCACTCCTGCGTGTCGTGTGGATAGATGGCAAAGTTCATGATGCAGGACAGCTTGAGCGTCAGCTTGACCATGTACAGGATCGTCTTGTCCTTGTACAGCCACATATAATGGTTGGGAATGGTCATCGTCTGGAAAGTGACCGATTTGGCGTTCTTGAAGAAGGAGTCGGGTCGCCACATATTCTTCAGCCAGTCCACTTCCAGCAATCGATACTCCTGGGTCATGTTCTCCGGCAGTCGTAGGCGGTGATCTTTCCAGGTCTGCGCAAAGAACACATCGGCCACATATGTCATCGAATTCTCATCGATGGAGTCCAGACCCATCACTGTCACATGGAAGTAGACTATCGTGGGCTGGCCCTCCTTCTTGGGCGGTCGCATCTTATCGTATCGCTTGATGTCCTCGGGCAGGATGTCGGTGATGGCCAGACTTTGTCTGGTTTGGAGGAAATACACAGTTTCTATATTGGATAGCTCTGTTTAGGTTTGATTTGGTAACTCACTGAAACTCCCCTTTGGCGTAGTGCTTGAGACAGATGGTGCAGATCACCAGGATTATTATTTGGACCACCATTGCTGTGCTCTCCCTGAGGAGAGAGGGAGGAAGAAACGGGAGTTGGGTTGTGTTTTCTTTTAAGAACTTACAAATTAAAGCGTTTACAATCACTTAAAGTATATATATTCTTTTGGATTAAGAAGAATATGCGATTATGACTATCCTGTAAACAAGGGCTAAATAAACACCCTTGCACCCTATAGTTACCAGGAATACTTCACAGCTCTTTTAGCTTTCACTACAATTTCCTCTAGACAAGATCCTCTGGTAGTAATTTCCAAAGGGATTAATAAAGGAAATGACATTCAATGACAATTATTCAAGGTATTCGAATATAATATTTACAATAATAGCAGTCGACTGACACAGAAAACCTTCCTGAACACTTGTTTTCGATGGGTCTTAGGCATCATGTGAGCCACTGTTTCAGGGCTCTTCCTGTTCCGTGGAGGTGACAAAATGGCGACACCGATGCAAACAAACAGAAACGATTTCCAGGTCTCCGCCTTGACCTTGCCGTCAGGTGGGTAGGATCAAAGGCGAGCGGGCGGGCTCTCGAAGAGTCCCCCTGGCATTGACAGTGCATCGAGAGCGATTGGCACGAAAATAGCAACAATTATGCCGCTTAACAAAGTAAATAAAATGGGGGAGAATCGGACCGAGACAAAGGGACAGTGGCCCTCCACAATAGATAGCCTCGGCATTGACAGATGTCGCAAGCGACTGTGTGGTGTGGCAACCCTGGCAGCGGGGCACGGACAGCGATACCTGCCGCCGTCCCAGTCGCTCGCTGCACAATACCGTCTTAATTCACAATTAAAGCCACTCGAGGGGCGGGCGTGGGTGGTGGGAAGCTGTGCCTCAAGTGGCCCATGCGCCTTTCTATGCGCTCGGGAGGATGCCTGCCACGCCCCCCTGCTCACATGGCGAACGTGGAGAAGAAAGCGGGCAATGAAAGAATCCTGCCAATGCTGCAGAGCACCCATTAGACAAGGACAATTGCCGCGGTACTTGGCAAGGCAGAAGTCTGTAGTTCCCCTTATGGTTGGGAAATTGGGCCAACTTAAAGAATCAATAAAATTAAATTTGAAATAAATATATTGCCTTCTAAGTAATTAAGATTTTAGAGAATCGCTCGGAATTGTTAAGAACCTAAGCTTCTTAGAGATGAATTATTCGTTCTTTTAACAAAAAGAGACATAATAATCTGTGATTATGGGGAAAAATATTTATATATAAAAACACCGAAGCTTAGCCGATTTTCCTATATATTTATATACATTTAGCTATTGCTGCTAAGGCAGCTATATGACAGTCGTTCATAATCATAATTTCACAATCTTAAAAAATTGCTATATATTGACTTAGCTGCGTATCTGTTAATAAAACTAAGTTATGTCGGTTTACAAATAATTTTCTATACCTATATAATATCCGATCCGGTCCCATTCCGACCTATATAATACCTGCGATTGAAGGAAGACTTTTAGAAAACTTAATCCAAATAGCTCTAAAGATTATCAATTCATTTAATTAATTTAGTAGAATCTTACAGACGGACGGACAGACGGATTGACGAACAGGCAGACAGACGGACAGACAGACGAACAGACGGACGGACACAGAGGCGGACAGACACAAATGCGGACGGAGAGAGAGACGGATAGTTGGGCATGACTAAAATCGACTGTTTATCCTGATCAAGAATCTAAATACTTTAAAGGACCTGAAATATCACCTTTTTAATAATACCATCTGCTAGGGTATAAAATAATAATTCAAGATTACTTAAACAGTATATATTCCTAAAATCGAACATGCGATCTAGTTTTCAAATAAGAAAATGGTCATTTGAAAGTTAGTACATAAATGTTTAGCTTTGATTATTTTAGGTTTTTTTTTGGAAACTATATAATTATATCATTCGTAATTAGTAACTCACACCAATTTTTAGTTATCTTCAAATTTAAATCAAATTTTGTAGAGATTTCTTTAAAGGTTTTTATTAAAGCCACTAAACTGTGTGCCAATACTTGGTCTACAAATTTATTTTTAAGAAATGATATAATGTACTTAAGTCAAATTTTGACTTGTACTCAAATCGTGTTCTAGTTTCTGTAGTTTTATCTTTCAAAGTCTAAAAAAATCCAAGGAAATGTGAACATTTTTCTTTAAACAGTAAGATTTATTTAAAATTAGTAAATCTTACACAGTTAGCTGATGAACTCAGAATTAACTTCACTCTGCTGGTAAACGCGATTACGTTTCGTTATTGTTGCACTAGTTTCTGATGGATTTCTGGAATCTTCACAGAGATTACATAACCATCAGCTCGACGCACTTAATAGCATTTTCGAAAAATACAACTTTTTATAAACTCTGCGTTTTGTAAAATATATTTTTTTAATTTTCAGTTATGTCTGAAAAGTTTATTAGGCTGCGATGAATATTTATGAAAATGTATCATTAAACAGCTGGCTGAATTTTATTTTTTAAGACTTCCTTCTTTCCGTTTTGAACGTCTTTGCCGTTCGAACTTTCGCTGACAACTGACAGTTAGAGGCGAACAGATTTGAATTTAAAACGTTGCCAGGCACGAGCCGAAAGTTCACCAACGAAGGATGCAGGATGCTTGACGCGATGCATGTATGGGAGGATGGCGAGTCCCTTTCCGACCGATGGTTGGAAAGACAAAAGTGAAAGCCGCCAGATTCGCCGACTTTAATGTGGCGGGAACAAGGAACTATCGGAGGAGCTGCTTGCTGGAGGAAATGTTTGTGCATGCATCCTATATATAGGACAGGCAAATATCCTCTGCCCCGACCAGGGCTGCACCGCCGTGAGCCGCCTGTGTGTGCTTGCCCGAGTCACTTAACATAATTTCTTCGAGTGCTTTGGCATTGCCTCCGTTTGCCACATAATCTGCGCTCGGCTCTGTCGTCATCGACATTGTTGTCATATCTGGCCCGGATGTGCAGGGGTGCAGGACCTTCAATTCTCATCACGGCAGGATGAGAGACATATGTCTATCGATTCGACCGACGACTTGTTTAATACGAAGGGGGAAATTCTTTTCTAGGCAGAGCTGGCGCCGGCACAAGTTTACTGATTTTATTCTTTGCTGCATTGTTCACACTTGCTTTCCTCAGTTTTGAGCATTTTTCAATCAATTTGCTTGTTAGTCGTTAGTCCTCCCCTAACAAGCTCTCCGCAAGTTGGCAAGTGGCAAGGCCCAGAAGTGGCATTTGTCGCATCCACAGTTGGGGCGAGTGGCATCCGGGCTTGAACAGAACTCCGGCTAATGAATGCAGCGCCACGGTAATCCCCTGATCCCCTTGGTGACGTTGTTCGGAGTGCACAAATGGAACAACAAAATATAAGTGCCAGCGGGAAAATTTCATGGAAAATTGAGTTTAATGAGATGACAAAAGAGCTTTGGATAAGTGGGAATCGGCGAGGGATAAATGAAAGCAAATAAAGCACAGATAAAGCGTTTACAAATGAAGTTGTTTTTAAAAGGAAGTGATAAGGGAACATATATAGTAGTAATTACTAAACATATTATTGCTCTTCTATATTTAAGAAATTACTTTATGGGACATTCTGCATTTTTAATCACATACAGAAATCATTTGGACTTTAAAATCCCTTCCAGAGAAGTAAAATGCTTGGGGTACCAGTTGTTTTTTTTTTAATACGATTATAACTTATAATTTATAAGACCTTGTGATTTCTATAGAACCCCCGTTACTCTGTTATATGATGAAAAAATCATTCTTGAAAACCCTTAATGAATTGGCTTAAGGGTAAACATCTCCAACCAGGAAAAAATCATGAAAACTGCAGTATTTTCCTTTATCTTTGAACTCGAATATTATTAACCATGGTTAATAAATACATAATATTGTTAGGAAACTATAAAGAACCATATCAAAGAAAACGAATTTAATTGTGAATTTATTAAAAAAACGGTTATACTAATACAAAAAATCCTTGCGAAGTGTAATCAACAGTAAGGAACTAAACAACTTGCTCTCTCTCTCGAATTCCTGGTGACCTTGAGGCAGTTGACACCTCACCGCATATATGCACATGTGAGGCCGCTACTCTATTCTATCCGAAACCCTTCCCACCCAGACCTGCAGCCCAAGCACTACTACTCAACGCCCTGCCGCAACACTCTCGACAGGATTCAACACATCCTTTCTGGCCTCCGAGCGACGAAGAAGAAGACGACGACTCGTCGTTATTAAATTATCTCTGATGCGATAATAGCACACTTAAGTTGCCACCAACCTCGCCCTCTTCTCTATTGATGGGGCAGCTATAAAAAGCCGCTGATTTTTCTATAGTTTATTCGAATGCAGTCGAGCTTGGACCTGTTCTCTGAGTGCTCCTGTCCCGCCACCCGCCTGCAGCCTCCCTGCAGCCCCCACTCCTCTCTAAGTGGTGCTCTTAAGTTTCTGCTGAGGGCAGCAGCATCAGGGCGGCGGCTAAAGCAAATTCGCAAAAGGTTTTTGCCGCACTTGCGATTTGAATACTTTTGGGTGGAAGCGAACGGAACGGGGGAGCTTTTTACTTGTGTTTGGCTTTTGACAAGCGTGCGCTACGTCATAGAAAATTATGTGAAATACATTTTCGAGCAAAATAGAGATACAGAAACCGAAACTTTTTTAGGCAACGGCTTTTTGCCCAGTAGATATTGCAAGGATATAGCTGTGACATCAACAGCGACAAGGTCGCCAACGATATTGAGACTCGGCTTTCTTGAGGTATTAAGCAAGGATCATTGAAGATGAGTGTCAGTTTCGTGGTATCGGACAAGGAGTTAGATTCCGAGGATGGTTATATTGTTTTTATACAGGTAATGTGTTACAAAGTTAAAGGCTTTTAAGTTATTCTACCTTTTTTTTATCTGCATATTTGGGGGAGATTACAAAATAGTTTTGGTAAACTTAAGCTCAGTTGTAATTGGAATATAAAATTGCCAAGCTACCTCAGAATATAGCTAAAAGAAACTCTCTCCTTCGCTATTGCTTGTACATTGCAGGGAAAGCGTGAACGAGAGAGCGAGAGAGACATAAGATCTTTTCATAAAGCAAGAGAGTGAAAAGTGCTCTCACTTTTAAAGTGAGAGCGCAATAGGAAAAAGCAGAACTGAAGGGATCTTTCGATTCTTTTTATAATCGAGACCGCGGGGTACCAGTATTATTAAAAAATAAAAACAGCTAATTATATAAATTAGTACATGTCTTAGTTACACTTGCAGTCAAGAATAATAATAATTACAATGCCAAAACCAAAATAAATAATATAAGCATTAATCGAACGCTGAAATATGAGCCTGTTATATATTATCTATTTCACTTCCTGCCGCTAAAAGGCAGACAAAATCTCATTAAATATTAACCGCTAACTTCAGCGAGCAGGCAAAAAAACCACACACTGCCTCAAAGCAAATGTGACCCACATTCGCAGCATGCGGAAGTTCGGTGAATGAAACCCCCCATGTATCCCACATCCCACATCCCACTTGCCACATCGCAACTCCACAGCCACGCCTACTTCATTCATGGGATTCTCAAAGCAAGGACATTGAACCGTTGAGGGGAAGCTAATCGGGGAGTTGCTCCAGGGTGGAGATGGCTGGAATGGAATGGCAATAGGTGGTGGTGGGTCTGTCCAGCAACAGATGCCCCAGAGAGACGGACAAGCCACGGGGTGGAAAAGAGAGCCAGAGTCAGAGGGCTGCTCTGGCTGCCCAGGTGGGACGCCACATTGTTGACAAACAAACCTGTAGCCGCTGGCCAACACGTGGCGGTTGCCTCACTGGATGGTGGCTCGGGTGGTTGCACAGCAATCCCCGAGAGCGCATGCTCCAAAAACGCAGACAGCTGAGCGCGAAACCATGACGTCGTTATTGATTTTTACACAATCGCCGGACGCGCATCGCTGCAATTGGAGTTGCAAGGAAGACAGGAGCTGCAGAATGCTCTAAAAGATCTGCCTGGCATCCATCGATTGGCTAAAACTGAGGCATTCCTGCAGGCGCAGCTAGGTGGTGGAGCCGCGACAGCGGAATCGAACCGGAAGATGATCAAACTGCGACCATATGTGCCCTCAAAGAGGATTGCCATACGGGACTCGTCCATCGATGAGGATGCAAGCGACGATGTCGAGGACGAAGTGTTCATCAAGGATGCCAGGTCGGCCAAGGTAGGTTCTCAACAGTTTAGATTGAAAAAGAACATGTTAACCGGATATCAAGGATTGGAGCACCCCAGCCAGCATCTCCTGGGAGCTATTGTGTAAAGATATAATTGAATTAAGTGCAAAAAGTTGTGTGTCTTGCTAAATATGCAATGGTTTTACCCAAACTAGATGTGATATGACATGGCAATACTGCTCTCTAAGTCGAGTCTAGCAAGCGATTTTCTGTGAAAAATGTTTTAAAAGCATTTAAAAATCCGCCTAAAAAAAGCATATATTGAAAAATATGCAATTTAGAGCTTATAAAAGAAACTGTACAATTATTTAATATTTAATTGGATAATAGTTGTGATTACGCACCAGACTTTAAATTAGTTCTAGCTTCAAGTTAAAGATAACCACGGTGAAAGCTGATTAAGGATAGCAAAGGATGCTGAGAACAAGGATGGCTGCCTTTCAAAACAATGGTACAACACAGCCTGTGTGCTTTTGGTTTCAAGCCGAGTTTTAGATTTAATTTGTTTAATTAAACCGACTAGACCTTGGCTTTATAAGAACATACTCCTTAGAAATTGTAGGTTTTGGAGCTATAAAATAATAAATATATTTGTTTTAGCTCAATAAGTCTAACTATGTAATACTAAATAATAATAATAACTCTGTACCATCTCAAACTTACAGCGCAGCGAAGAGCAGGGCCTAAAGCGGCCTCTAATGGCCCCGCGGCGAAAGCACAGCTCGGGAGCCAACAACGGATCGGGATCAGGATCTGCTCCCATTATGAAACAGCACAGGCGACGCCGCTGCTGCCGTTGCTGCGAGCCCTTCTGCTACGCCCTGGCTGCCTTGACGGTCCTCTGCGCGGTGCTCAGCCTGGCAGCCCTGATGCTGACGCTCTTCCCGCTACCGCTCCAGCGTATCAAGCACTGGTGGCGCACCGATCCCGCCCAGCTGGCGGCCATGTCCTCCGGTTCCGGCCGAATCGGATACGGCAGTTCCTTGGGCAGTGAATTTGTGCCCTGCACTCAGATCAGTGTCCAGAAACGCTGGAGCCGCAGTCTGCCGCGGATGAACAGCGAAAGTCCGCTGCGTGCGGCCGATCTGAATGGTGACGGCATCAGGGATGTGGTCTTTGGCTACGGAGTAGACGACAACATCCACTACGAGGGTATACCCTTGCCGCGCTGCCAGTCCGCCCAGCAGGGCGAGGAGGTGCCCTGCGAGGGCGGTGTGGTGGCCATGGACGGGCGTGATGGCTCCATCTTGTGGCAGTCGTGGAGCGTGGCCAATGTCTTCTCGCTGCACTGCAGCGCGGATGTGGATGGGGACGGTGGCACCGACTGTGTGGCTGCAGGTCGACTAGGGGTAAGTTCAAGGCCTCCATCCTCATCTTGTTAGTCGAAACTGATCTCCGGCTGAACTCTTTCTGCCGCTCGACAGATGATCTATGCCATCAATGGCCGCACGGGCTCCATAATCTGGCGCTTCCACGAGCTGGAGGTGGAGACGAACTCCCCGATCGTGATGGACTTGTACACCATCAACGAGCTGCGTGACCTCGACGGAGATTCGGTGCCAGAAATTATAGCTGCTCATCTGGAGGAGCGGGAGGAGTCCAAGGCGGGTCACATAAAGCTCATCTCTGGGAAAACCGGCAAGGTGATCCGCAGCATACCAACGCCCTACCGCGAGGAGATGTTCGTCCCAATCCAGATCCTCACCGAGCCGGATGGCACAGAGCTTCTGCTGATCCTCACAGGTGGCCAGAATACACCGGGCGGCATCTACTCCCTGAGACTGCATTCCCTGATGGCTCACACCAGTGAGAAGCATTTCACTCCCCTGTACCGGCAGCAGGGATCGGGTCTCATGGTGCCCGCCGTGCTCACTGATCTCAACGGCGATGGCGTCTCAGATGTGGTGGTGGCTGCCTTCAACCGCAGTGTCCTCGCCTTCGATGGGGCCACCTTCAGGATGATGTGGAACTACACGTTCCCGGCCAGCGAGTGTGTCAGCGCCATTGTGCCGGGTCACTTTGACCACGACAACGTGACGGACTTCATGGTGAAGTACAACACGGGTCCGGGCTTCCCTGTTTACTACTATTCACAGACCACAATCCTGGACGGACGCTCGGGACTGCCCCTGCTCAACGCCATGATGACGGATGCGGGTGGTGCCAACAGCCTGCTGGGCGGAGTCTCCATTTCGCAGAGCTTCGGCGGCGACTTCTTCCTGCACTGGCAGCTGCAGTGCCGGAATCGTCCGGATGCCCGCGATGCCTACGAGTTCGTGCCGGACAGCGACATCATCCTGCAGGCCAGGGCGGACACGTGTCGCCTGCGCTACAACGAGTCCACGGTGCTGAAGCTCTACGGGATTGCCAGGCACATCGAGCCGCCAGGAGCTGTCCTCTTTAGCACCGATGATCTGGAGGTGCAGCTGAATCGCACACAACGACCGACGGCAGCTGGGAAGAAATCCCCACTGAAGCATCCCAAGCTGCTCAAGAAGCTACTGGCCGGCAATCGGGAGCAACTACTGCGCCAGGTGGCGGCGGGTACAGCGATGGGAGGAAGCATAAGTGCTATTGGCAGCGGGACGGAACAGCCGGCGGTGAGAAGGCCGCCGAAGGGCCACCACAGACATAATACATTGACGGAGCAGCAGCTGCAGGAGCTTTTGCCCCAGGGAGCGGAGAACGAGCTGCCCAGTTTCGGAATGCCAGGTGGATACCCCAAGGATGCCTACAAGGACTTTGTAAGAAACACTTTTTTAGGTTAATGGATGTTATTATAACTAATTAAAATGCAGCTTTTGTCATCCAATGGCCTTCCACAGAAGGATTACGATACCCTGGCGGAGAGTGCGAATCCGATCCGCGTGCCGGAGGAATACGAGCTGGTGTACAACGACGAAGTGCCGCCGCAGCTGGAGCAGAGTGACCGGCCCATCCACCTGCGTTCCAAGTACCCCAGCTCCGGCAATCGCGATGTCCGCAGTGATGTCCTTGAGGCAGGCAGTAGCAGCTCCGCCGCACAAACAACATCCAGCACCACAGGACTCCCCCTGATAGCTCAGTCCCCGATTAGCCTGTGGGATCTGGAGCTGGATAACGAGGCGCGGGAGCAGGCTGCTGATGCTGCCGAGGAAAGCCGCAAGCCTACAAGGCGTCGCCGACGACGTGAGGAGAGTGTTTCCGGAACAACCACTGCTGCCGGGGAGGAATCCACGGGAGGCGAGGACCCTAATGGCCCAGATTGGTACTTGTCCTCCATCTCATCCACCGGCGTGCTGCTCAAGGCACTCGGCAACGCCAGCTCCTCGCTGGACTTTGCCTTCGTGCTCAACATCCGGGAGTCGGAGGCATACCCGCCGCTCTTCTCGCCCCAGGATCTCAGCTGCGTGGAGGAGAAGATCAGTGCGTATAAAAGTGAGTCAACCTCTTATGGCAGCTTAAAGAATCCTGAGTAATCTCTTCCTTGCTGACAGGTTACACCATCGACAACCTGCGCGTCCTGCGCAAACAGTTCCTGAAGCAGTGCCTCAGCGAGCGACTGGTAGACGCCGAGCCGGCGCTTCCAAAGTTCGAGTCACAGCTGGTGGTGACCCGCATCGGGATCACGTGCACCTGCCGCACCCTGCGACCGGGCGAGATCTGCTCGGAACTCGATCCCCTTGAGGCGCAGCGCTGGAGGGAGTTCATGGGGAACTCGGGACACGGCTTCTACGCCAACAACTAATCGCCAAACAAACGCTGGCGGAGGAGGGTTCCGCAGCGGAGGACTCGGTCCTTTTGGCCGCCGACGCTGGAACTTTCCGCGCCGGTGCTATCTCTTTCTCTCGATGTCTCTGTCAACTCAACAGTCACTACTGTAATTTATTGTCATTTGCGTGTTGTGGGGTTTCTTGTAATCGTAACAGTATTTACCTGCGTGTATTTGTGTATATTTTACGAGTTCTTTTGACAAATAAAAATAATCCAATTGAAACTGTGCCGCCAGCGAGCAATAGGGTTTTGGGAAGTAGGGAAGAAGGGTTCTAGATAGCGTCGTATTATTATAAAATAATATAATAATAAAATAATAGGGATAAACTCCTCAGAAGGTCAAGATTGGCGGAGCTTGAGTTTATTAAAAAAAAAAAACCTTTTTGACACGATTTGTACAACTCTATGAAACGAAACGCATTATCAAATCAAAAGATAAACCCGAAACGAATTTAACATAGTTTTTAACACAATATCCCTTCATTCCCCTATTTTTAAATTCAAATCAGACTTGGCCTCACTAAAAATGAGCTGCAATATCTCGATAGGGATGGGCAAATGTTGTGTGCCTCCATAAAACATATTTCAGAAGATAAATAAATAAAAAAAAAAACGTCTTTAAGTAAATACAAAAAATGGCAAACGAAATCACATTTTAAAACATGTTTTTTTACACGTTGAATGAATTTTATTATTTTTTTTTTTTTAGCTCTAATGCCTAATTAAAGGCAAGGGTTGGTTGGCCGCAAGATTG